>PVJC01011420.1:0-41653 GCA_004026665.1 Murina feae | reverse complement strand
GGAGTGGACTGACAATTTTCGGGGGTTAAGGGTGTTGGGGATGCGTGAAGAGACTGGACAATAATTGTACACCTATGGATGAGGACAATGGGGGGGCAAGGTCAGAGGTTGGGGTGGGAATTGGGAGGAGGGGAGCTATGGGGGAAAAAAGAGGAACAACTGTAATAATCTGAACAATAAAGATAAATTAAAAAATAAATAAATAAATAAATAAATAAAAAAGAAGAAAAAAAAGTACAACATTGGGTCAGAGGGCATGCTCAAAGTGGCAGTGATAGCTGAATTAGACCCAGGAGCACTGGCATTTGTTTGGTTTTGTTTTTACTTGCTAATTTGATGGGAAAAAGTATTTTTACACACAGAAATTTTCACAATATATGCATTAGTACATGTACTTTTGATAGTACTATCCAATTTCTGTAAATATCACTAATTTTTGTCCTAAAATATGTGAGGTAATCATCCCTATAAATATATTATTAAAAGGGAATAATAGCTTTAATATCTCTGTCCTTTGTTGACATGCAAATTTGATTTAACACAACATGTAGGGCACTTTTCCCTAGTGAGATTAGATTCAAAAAGATCAAAGGAGCAAAGAAAATTAAATTTAATCTCCCTTTTCCTATGTATGTTCCTTATCTAGTTTCTTAGAACACTAAATTCCTATTTATTAAAAGAGAGAGAATGAACACTAAATTCCTATTTTAAAAAGAGAGTGAGAGAGCCCAGAATTTCCCCTTGAATTCTCCCATGAAAATGGCAAGCAGAGATCAGGAATTTATCTTTCAAGAGACCTTTTCATTTTGTCACAGAGTCTGTAAAAATTCAATCCATGTTATTACTATAAACAGATGACAAGAAAAACTGCTCTAGAGACAGGCAAACTGGGTGAGAGCCTGATCACTATTTATTAGCTGTGTTACCTTGGATAAATCATTTAACTTCTTTGGATCTCAGTAGAAGTAGCAGTAGTAAAAATATTTGTACAAGGTATTGCAAAGTCCAGTGTCCCCCATGTATCCCAAATAATATTAATATTTCAGGGATGCTTACAGTTTTGTAGGCTTGGTCTCATTTAAACCACAAAACAACATCTGTAAGGTAGGTACATTTATTGTGTCCATTTGACAAATGGTAAAACTGAAGCTTAGAGAAGTAAGAAATTTCTTATCCAAGGTGTACAGGGAATGGCAGGCACATGTAGCCTCTAAGGCTGTATTCTTTTTTAAATATATATATATATATATATATATATATATATATATATATATATATATATATTGACTTCAAAGAGGAAGGGAGAGAGAGGGAGAGAGAGCTAGAAATATTGATGATGGGAGAGGATCATTGATTGGCTGCCTTCTGCAACTCAAGCATGTGCCCTGACTAGGAAATCATACTGTGACCTTCTGGTTTATAGGTCAATGCTCAACCATTGAGCAACACCAGCCAGGTTAAGTCTATATTCTTAACCTACACTATATTGCCATCATTTAGTTATTTCATTTACTTTAGCTCTAAAGTAAGATCTCGGATCCTTGCAGGATTAATGAGATAATGCATTTAGAATGCTCAGCAGTGTCCAGTATCTGACACATGGTTAGCATTCATTACATGGTATCAAGTAGGAGGAAGGGGAAAGGGTATGGGAAATGAATAGAAAGATGAATCTCTAACTGACCCAAGGCCACCTCCAATCAGAAGATTTGATTAAGCTGCATAGCCTTTCTGGGTAGAGTCAGGCCCTCCTAGCATAGATAAAATCCTAACTGTCTAGTACTATAACTGTTACCCCCATATAACTATTAACCACTTGATGTGAGGTCAATTCAAATTAAGATATGCTGAAAGTACAAAATACATACCAGATTTCAAAGATATACTATGAAAGAAAGAATGTAAAGCATCTCATTAATTATTTCATATAGATTGTATACTGAAGTAATGATATGTTGGATGTATTGCGTTAAGTAACATTATTTTTAATGTTTTTATACTTTTTAAATGTGGCTACCAGAATATTTTAAATTATATATATGCTTTGCATTGTATTTCTATTTGGACAGCCCTGAACTTGAGATTTGTCTCTTCAGTCCTCCTTCCACTTCCAGAGACCAAGTTTCAAAAGCAGCTCAAATTCACGCTGTTACACCATTGCTATGGAAAATATACCACATTCACAGGTCCTTTTCTCATATTGGTTAGATTACCTTCACTAACTTGAATGTATCCTGAAATTTAGGGTCTTTCTAATGCTTTACTATCTCATGCTTTAGAATTGGAAATATTCATCTGACTAATAGATTATGTTAGCTAGAAGAATCTAATAAAACTCAGTTTGCATTTTGAAGCTTCAAATGCATTGATGTTCTTTTTATAGGAATATCTTCATATTTATTGTATTAGGTAAAATGCTGTATAATGTTGAAAAAAAAAGAAGGAAGTCATTATATACCAAAGTTACACCATTTCTGTGATACATAAATCATCAAATGCTTTTCAGATCCCAACCAGAGGGCATGGTTGTTTGTTTACATGCTGCTGGATAAATGTAGTCCTTTGGACATTTAATATTTTAAGAATGCTGGAAAGTTAATAAAAATTATTTTATTTATGCCCTTCTACTCCAGAACCCGCCCCAGGTAAACAATTATCACTAGGAGCACTAATGTTGCTTTGCACAAATAATTCCTTAAACAAAAAAAAAAAGCATGAAGATTTCTAAGCATGTAGTATCATTACCTCCTACAATATTTCTTTAGACGTGGTTAGACTTACTTAGTTTAATGCGTTTGGAGATTGTTGCTCTTTCCCCTTTAACTCTCCAGGAATATTTATTTTCAGAGACAGTTTAAGGAACTCCGTAATTCCCAATCTGTCAGAGTTTTACAAATAAATCCCAGTTGAATGCCTGTCATTGTTTCCAGTCTGGTCAAACAAAAAGAAAAAAATATACAACTCATCAGAATAATTAGTTGATTGGGGTTAAATAATTCTAAGAATAAACATTTGACCCCCTGGAACATCATAAATCTCCTGGAGAAGGGTTGTAAATTAAACGCAGAAGATTTAAAATGGTTCTGATACACCCTAAACATTATTTCAGGCATGTGGGACACATTTAGATAAGTTAAAACCAAGTGTGGGTTTAGAGTTTAGGCATCTTTGATCATTGGTTTACTAAAACTTTATTGCTCTGGCATAGAGAAGCCAGAAGAAAAAAAAGAATAGTGGCAACAGTGCCCCCTACTGCCCAATGCCCACCTTCCTTAAGTTTCAGGGATTTTAAGAAATATGGTATCCCAGGAGATAATGAAACTAATAAGTATAATGAAGTCAAGAAGGAAAGAACTAATATTCATTGAGAGCCTACACCATTGCAAGCACTGTGCTATAATTTAATTTATTAACAATGTGTATTTCATTACTAGGGGCTCAGTGCACAAAAACTTGTGCACTGGGGGGGGGAGGGTCCTTCAGCCCGGCCTCTGCTCTCTTGCAGTCTGGGACACCAAGGGGGGGAGGGGGATGTCCACCTGCTGGCGTGCCTGGCCAGCCTGGGTGAGGGGCTGAGGGCCATTTTCAGGTTGCCCACAGCCCCTTCAGGGTTAGTGCACTGGGGGATGGGAGGGCTAGTGAGTGCAGGCCTGGACATTTCCCACTGGAGGGCCCATGATCGCACACGCCTGGTGGGCCCCCACCGCTGAGGGGACACACCTGGCACAGAGCTGGGTGGTGAGCCAGGGGCGGATGCTAGTGCAGGATCCCTCAATGGTGGAGCCGGGCAGTGGACTGGCTTCAGATGCTCCGCACTGTGCAGCAGACGCTCCCGCACACCCTGTGGAGGCCCCCGGGGGACAGACGAAGGCAGCAGACTCTGGACAGGTGCTCCTGCATACCCCCAAGGAGGCCCCCAGGGCGGACCTACGCAGCAGACCTGGGACAGGCACTACTGGATGCCTGAGGAGGCCACTGGGGCAGAGCAAAGCAACGGACCTGGAACTGGTGATCCTGGACGCCCCGAGGAGGCCTCGGGGGGCAGATCCAGGCAGCAGACCCGGGATGGAGCTCCTGGACGTCCCAAGGAGGCCCCCAGGGGGCGGAGCCAGGCAGCAGACCCAGGACAGCTGCTCCTGGATGCCCCAAGGAGGCCCCAGGCCGGACCCTTCCCCCTCCACTAAGCTGACACACCTGGCACAGCTATGCAGGCCATGGAGGCTCCCAGTGCAGAGCCGCCCTGCCAGCCTCCATCTTGGCTGGGTTAATTTGCATACAGCTGCTCTGATTGGCTGGTGTGCGTGGCCGTGAGCAGAGGCTCAGCCAGCCTAGGCAGGCAGTTGCAACAGAAGCCTCTGGTTTGCTCTAGCTCCATGGCTGCTGGCCTCCATCTTGGCTGGGTTAATTTGCATACAGCCACTCTGAGTGGCTGGGAGGCGTGGCTTGGCTGGTGGGTGTGGCTTAGGTATCTCGGGTGATGGTCAATTTGCATATTACTCTTTTATTATATTAGATAAATTCATGAAAGACTAGGATGAAGTTTATAGATAAAGAAACTGAGGCTCAAGAAAGTTAAATAACATTTGTAAGAGTCATAGCTAGGTATGGAATATGCCAGCATTTGGACCCAGGTATACCTAGCTCCAAAGCCAGGGATTCTTATCCTGGAGTATGCTGGCAGTGACTGGGACAGTTCTGACTCCTAATGGTATTACTCTAGCCCTCTCCTTTGTTTCCTCTAAGCTCCACTTTTGATACAGCTCAGCCATTCATTCTGATTTGCCTGGGATTGAGAGGGTTCAGGGACACTGGACTTTCAGGGTCACAACTGGATGAGTCCAAAGCAAACCTTGTTAAGTGGGTCACCTAAGCTAGAATTCACTGAATAAGGAACCAGGCTAGATTGGGTTATTTTGGGGAGAAAAGGAAGGTTGTCCAGTTGTCTGTTCTATTCGTTTCTGTGCCACAGGTGAGTAATCTCTGTCCTACTTGTTTTAAGCCATGACACATCTGGGACATTGTTAAAGGAATTTACATTTCTTCCAGTTATGATTTCTTCAGTACCTATTCTGAATCATCGGAGTCAGCTGGAATTTAGTTGACTGAATCAAGCAACCACTCAAGTGGAGGGGAAACAGCAGAGATCAGCACTGCAGAAACAGGAGTTCTGTGAGGATTGAGGATGGCCGGAAAAGGGGGGTGAGTAACGTAACTGACATTTATAGAATCAGGCTAGGTATTTTGTGCTAGGTATTATCTCTTCTTATAACATCTCTAAAATGTTATCATTAACACTAATTATAGATTTTAAGTGAGATAAACACACCTCAGAAAGAGCTAAATAATTTGTCTAAGGTCATGCAGCTAGGAAAAAAAAAAAAAGTGAACTCGAAATTTATTTCTGCCCAAAGCTATGACTTTTCCCACTATATTAGAGTGACTGACTCATAGTAGTGGTTAATAAATATTGAGTTTCCTGCCCATTAAGTTCCTACAATCTTATATTTAATCATTTTAATGTCCTTCATTTGCATTTTAAAATAAAATAACATGCCAAAAACTATATTCTGCAAATTCTTAGATGGATATAGAGATTCATGATGGCAGATGAAGTACCTGCTTAAGTTCACTGTAAATGTTAAAGCTGAGGGAATAATTCAAGCAACTACTCCAATTCACTCTCACTGATGAGTTGGCCAATACCCACTGAGACTAGACAGAACACTGAGCAATGAGATGATACATAAACAAAGCAAGCAATGTTTTTACAGACTCAGCTGAAGTATTACCTATATTGTTTTTTTCAATGACAATTTATCAGTCTAAACTATAAATGAATGTACTGTAATTATCAGAAAAATATAAGAGAGGTGGGTTAATAAAGGAAAGCTTTCTGGTGTACATACTTTACCCCTGATTCTGTAAGGCAACTTGAACTGGCAGAGGAAAGTGGAAGGACATACACAAAAACATAGACAGGAAGAAGCACATCTTGCATATAGATAGTTGTGTAATGGGAGTGGAGACACCATTAATGGGCCTAAATATTTATGGTCCATTAATAAAATATGATATAGAGATTTTTTTAAAAATCTGCCAGAAACTTGAACAAGCAGAGGTTCTGTTAGCAAAGAGGAATAGGAAATTGGCTTTTGGGTAGACGACAATAGTGTCTGCCACATCATATATATAAAATGGGAAGAATATGTATTTTGTATGGTTGTTGTAGGATTAGAGATATTTAAATCACCTGGCAAAGAGTAGGTACTCAAGAAGTATTGGCTATTGTTTTCTCTGTGCACTCTATGATTCTGTCTTAGAGCTTATGAAAATTCTATTTGGGGACAATGTAGAATATTATTCTGCTTTGTTATATTAATTCAAAATGTGCCTGGCACATAATAGGAACTTAATAAAAATCTGTTGAATGAATGAATACATTTTAACTCTCTTATCTTTATAACAAAGAGAACATAAAAGTCTATATGTGGCCTTGTTAGTAAATTAGTAAGAAGAACACGGCAAAAGTGAAATAATGATTTCAAAACAGAAATGTTGCTCTATATTAAATAAGTACCAAGGAGATAGACTTCATAGTGGTAGATGTGTACTCTGTAATGGCAAAATATTCTTCCAGGTTACATTCAGTTTTAAAGACCTTATGGGTATGTTGCAGTCAAGTCATTGAACTAAGAATTGTTCAAGAGCATTTTGGTCCTGAAGATTCCTAGATTGTTTTCTTCAACTTGTACATGTTATTTCACAATATTTTAATAACACAGAACTAGTAGCTCATACAAATGAGATAAATTGATTTAACCTCTGTTTTCATAAAATAGCCAGTGATCTTGACCTGTGTTAACATGCTAGCAAAACATCCAAGCTGTACCTTTAGGAACTAGAGACCTAAGTAAATGGTAACTGCTATTATTACTTCCAGCCCTCCTCCCCTCCTTATTTTCTCTAAGCTCCATTTTTGATACAGTTCAGCGTTTCCCGAAATATGCTCCATGGAAGACATGTCTGTAGAATGTGAACAGGTATCACATAAAAAAGGGTGTCTGAGATCCAATAAAATTAGGAAACCCTAAGTGAGTGAAGTTAAAGTTCTTTACTATGAAAATTCTCTTTAATGTGTTCATGTACCCTGTGAATCTCCAAGAGGATGCTACAGTGAAGTGTTTCTCAACCTTTTATTCATTATTGGCCCTCTTTCCCCAGGAGCCTTTTTAGACTTTTTTCTAATCACCCCTTTCTTTCCCCCTTTCCCTCTTCCTGCCCCAAATTAAATACTGAGGAACAAGATTTTGTTGGGTGAGTTGAGTTTTGCAGGGCCACAAACTATTGTACTAAATTCTTTGCTCCCTAATTGTTCCCTTATGACTCAAGGAGTAAAGTTCTCTTTCATATTGAACTTTCTGGTGTTAAAAGATAAGCTGAAGTATATTAAAAATTTTAAGAGTTTATTTGAGCAAAAATTGATTCCAGTCAAGCAGCGCCAAACGAGAAATAGAAGTACTCCGATGACAGGAGCTGGGGAAAGCTTTTATACAGAAGATGCTGAAAGAAATTATTTGATTGGCTATAACTTAAGTGGCTCCCTTGTTTTGGAAAGCCTAGGTTGGCTATTTGTTGTTGTCTTAGTTGTCTTAGTTGGCTGTCCTTAAGGTTCAGTTTCTTAACTCTGAGCAGTTTATAGGCTTGGGTTTTGGTTCCCTTAGGCTAGGCTACTTAACCATCTCGGTCTAATGCTCTGCTCATTTACTTTAACACTGGTATAAGAATACAAAAAGGACAGGAGTTCAATAAGACATGTTAATTGAGAAAATTTGTATCTGCCTCTGCTCTGGTCATTATCCTAGTTTGCGGTTAGAATTTTATACCAGCCATGGGTAAAAATTATGGTAAAACACACATGTGCACTCATCTTAGGTGCACAGTTTGATGAATTTTCAGAATTGTGTATATACATAGTTCAGTATTTAAGTACTGAACTCTTTAAAAAAAATTTTTTTTATTGATTTCAGAGAGGAAAGGAGAGGGCGAGAGAGTTAGGAACATCAATGATGAGAGAAAATCATTGATCGGCTGCCTCCTGCGTGCCCCACACTGGGGATCAAGCCCACAACCTGGGCATGTGCTCTGACTCGGAATTGAACCGGGAATTGAACTTTCCTGGTTCATAGGTTGATGCTCAATTACTGAGCCATGCTAGCTGGACAGTACTGAATTCTTGATCAGAGAAACTTAAATCTTTGAGCTTCTGTCATCCACATACAGTGGTTCTCAAACTTTAGTGAAGTTTAATGAAGAATATACTTAAGGGAGCTTATTAAAATTGTATATCCCTACCCTCCGAGATTCTCATTCAGAGGGTTTAGAATATTATCTGGGATTTTAAATAAAGCATTCCAGGTGATTCTGGTGTAGGTTGTCTATGGTTCTCACTTCTGAAAAATGTAAATCAAAGTCCTGAACAAGGCATTAAGGCTTTTCCTAATCTGACCCAATTCTTTTTTTCCAGACTCAACCCTTGTGAGTTTTCACCAGTTGAATTACTCACCTCTCAACAGGTCATGCAGTCATGTTTACCCTTATCTAGAATTACCTTTCTATTCTTATTTACATGGCAGATTTCTATGCATTCTTCAAGACAGCTATGTTGTCATCTCTGGGAAGTTTTCTTTAACCTCATCAGGCAGAATCAGTTGCCCCTCATTGTTTATCCAGAATGTTATTCAAACTTCTGGTATATTACTCATCACACAATACTGATTTTTTGAAATCTCCTTGTTTAGAAGTAAGTAGGAATGTATCTAGCTCTTTCCTAAACCTCCAACCCTGCTCAGGACCAGTATACAATGGGCGAATGAATGAATGTATGCTACTGATTTACACGTGGAGCCTCTTAGTTCTCATTTTCCAGGCCAATGAGACTGCAAGCTCCCTGTAGGGAAGAGAGGATTTCTGATTTATTTTCATAATATTGAAAATCATGGCAGGTATTCAGTAGTCAATGGAAAAATACCTAAGAATAAAAATAACCAGCTCCCCTACCCACCCTCCTTCCATGCTTCTTAAGCCCTCACTACAACTCTTGGAAGGAAAATAGGAATGAAGTATGAGTGTTGGGGGAAGGAAAATGTCATCCCCACCTGCCAGATAAGAATATTATGTAAATTCACCATATCTAAAATTTGGAAACACCGTAAGTGCCCATCAGCAAATGAGTGGGTTAGAAAACTGTGGTACATCTACACAATGGAATGCTATGCTGCTATAAAAAAGAAGGAACTTCACCATTTGCAACAGCATGGATGGACATGGAGAGCATTATGCTAAGCGAAATAAGCCAGTTGGAGAAAGATAAATATCACAAGCTCTCACTCATTTATGGAATATAATGAACAACATAAACTGATGAACAGAAATAGATCCATAGACAGAGAAGCACGGAACAGACATTAAACCTCAGAGGGAAGGCAGGCGAGGGGTGGGTGGGTAAGAGATCAACCAAAGGACTTGCATGCAGGCATATAAGCATAACCAATGGACGCAGACAGTAGGGGGTGAGGCATGTGCGGGGGGGGGGGGGGGGGGGGGGGGGGGGGGGGGGGGGGGGGGGGGGGGGGGGAGTGGCCAGAGAGAGGTCAATGGAGGGAAAATGAGACATGTGTAATACTTTAAACACCAAGGAATAAAAAACAAAGACAAAAAGCAAACCGCCAAAAAAAGAATATTATGTAAGGCTAGACTAAGCCTCAAGACTGGGCCTCCAACCCCAGATTCTTAGTTCTCTCTGTCATTTCCTCCCTGGAAAACTCTGTTGCCATGGAGATGACCATTCCTTTAAGTGGGCACAGTTGGGGGAGACTCCGGAAAGGCCTCGCAGGAAGGCGACGGTGCATGGAGACTCTTCACCCTCTCGCCAACCTCCTCCTCTATTTGCTCGCCTACTCATGTGTTTACTCATGTCTGTACTTGTTGGCTTACTTTCTTAGAACCTTCGTGGAGCGCTAAGCAGCAGAGCTGCCACCTGGGCCCGCAGAGCCTTGCAAGCGGCGGAGGTAAGACCCAGGGGCCGCGGACCATTGGCTGAGAAGGGCTGAGGGGCGGGGTTCCCGCTGTTACCAGAAGCCCCTTCGCGGAGGACGTGAGGGAGGCGCGCAGTGCAGGTCTCACTTAAAGTCTCGCGAGTGGGCTTAGGCCTTCACCCCTACCCAGCCAGTAGGGGCTGCGCCTGCGCGGTTGGAGCGGGCGGAAACCCTGTAGGCGAGGGCTGGGCGAGAGGCTGGGCCGCCGGCTCCCTCTGACCGTTAGGCGGCTCTGGGGACGCTCACGACGCATGCGCACCTGCTCCTGAGGGAGGAAAGCGGCCCCGGGGATCTGTGTGTTTGGACGGAGAGCGGCCATGTGTGAAGGCGGCGATAGCCCACCCCTGCACGTCAAGCGTAGGCACAGAAGCAAGCGGGTGGCGGACTCGGGGGAACAAACCTATGAATACGGCTCCCCGACGTACCTGCTCCTGTGCGGCCTGGGCGGGATGGTGAGCTGCGGGCTGACGCACACGGCCATCGTGCCCCTGGACCTGGTCAAGTGCCGCATGCAGGCGGACCCGGGCAAGTACAAGGGCATCCTGAGCGGCTTCGCTGTGACGATGCAGGACGACGGGCTGCGCGGCCTGGCCCGAGGCTGGGCGCCCACCTTCTTCGGCTACTCCATGCAGGGCTTCTTCAAGTTCGGCCTCTACGAGGTCTTCAAGATCCGCTACGCCGAGCTGCTGGGCCCGGAGCGGGCCTACACGTGGCGCACCGGCCTGTACCTGGCCGCCTCGGCCAGCGCCGAGTTCTTCGCCGACGTGGCCCTGTCGCCCATGGAGGCGGTGAAGGTGCGCGTGCAGACGCAGCCGGGTTACGCGCGGACGCTGCGCACCGCGGTGCCGCGGATGTACGGCGAGGAGGGCCTGCGCGCCTTCTACAAGGGCGTGGTGCCGCTCTGGATGCGGCAGATCCCCTACACCATGATGAAGTTCGCCTGCTTCGAGCGCACGGTGGAGGCGCTCTACAAGTACGTCGTGCCCAAGCCGCAGAGCCGATGCACCAAGGCCGAGCAGCTGGCCGTGACCTTCGTGGCCGGCTACATCGCCGGCGTCTTCTGCGCCGTCGTGTCGCACCCGGCCGACTCGGTGGTCTCGGTGCTGAACAAGGAGAAAGGCAGCACGGCCTTGGGCGTCCTCCGCAGGCTGGGGCCGGGGGGCTTGTGGAAGGGGCTGTTCGCCCGCATCCTCATGATCGGCACCCTGACGGCGCTGCAGTGGTTCATCTACGACTCGGTCAAGGTCTACTTCAAGCTGCCCCGCCCCCCGGTCCCGCAGGCGCCCCAGACCAAGAAGCAGAAGTAGATGCGGGTGGGCCCTGCCCGCACCTCCGTCCAGTGGGCGACGGCGTGCAGACATTCTTAATGTGTAAAATGTTAACGTTTTCGGTTTTGTTTTGTTTTGTTTTGGAGAGGGGATTTCACGTTGCAGTACTTGTTCTCTTTAAATTATTGATTCCTTTTTGGCAATCCATGGGGACTTGGGAGTTTGAACCGTTGTCTTTGGGGAGTCGGCCTGGTGGCTTTAACTCAATAGTTTTTTCAACAGTTGGAGGGGGGGAAATCTCTGAACAGGAATTAATGTTAGGTAATTTCGTGTCTTTAGATTGTATCTCCTTTGATTCGCCGTCCAGTGGGGATTATCCAAGCATCACTCCTGAATAGCCTACTAATGAGGTTTTAAGGTCATCACAACTATGCAGGAGAGGGAACCAATTAAAATTCTGCTACATGGTATTCATCTCAATAGAAGTCGTGCACCTATTGAGTAGATGAAGGACTCATTCCATATTTCCTGTTCATGTCCATTACAGGTAACAGCTATTGAAGGTTAAATTGTGACTTAGTGCTCCTAAGAATGTATTCATTGTTTTCAAAGAGACATGACACGAGATGAAATGACATGAGCATTTTCTCATTTTGCTTTGTCCGTTTCTCTTCCTGATGTTGCTAGTTAGGACATAGCTCTCTCCAGGAAGTGCTACAATTGGATCAATGTGGAAAACCAAAATGAGATGAAGGGCAGACTTTGGGAATAAGTATGTAGAGAAAAGCCTCTGTTCTCTATTATTTCTTCTGTATAACTAGGCTTTCAACAGTTATACATCCAAAGATCATACCACCCTAACATTAACACAAAAAAAACCCCTACAAATTCCAACAATTTTTTGTTGAATTTTAAAGAATGGTTTTGATGACTTTGGAAGGAAAAAAAAATCTCTCTTTTAATGTAACAAATTCCATTCATTTAATTTGGTAGATATTTCAGTGATTTTTATAGTGATTGAGGTTCATAAGACACATTTTCTGTAATCTTCACATCTCTAGGGAAATAAAAGTAGTGAAATTCTGTGAATTAGAGATGTTTGTAAAATGTGAATAAGAAATAAACGTCACTGTGTTTTATGTAATTTACCAAAATGTTACATGATTGCCTTAACAATTGGTGTTAAAGACTACAAACTTAGAATATGTTGGTGTTTTAACTATTTGATAAGTTGTTTAATGGTTAACAGAAGTTAAAAAGTGTCTAGATTTAAGTATGTCATGGTTGGATAATAAAGAACTTGGAGGAAAAATGTCAGAACTTGTGAATGAGAATGGAATTAAATTTATATTTAGTGCTTCTATGTTTACTTATTATTGGGGAGGGACCAGGGGAAGGGTCATTATCAATTGTTAAGACACTTTAGCTTTCTTTAGGTAGTTAGTGTCCAGGTTTGTTGTAAATAATAGTTCTCAGTGAAGAATGATAAACATTTCAAGGAATTAAATTGTGCAGGTTCATGTTTATAAGACTTTAAAACAAATATATTTCCATCTAGTGTTGTCTTGTAAAATGTAGGACATTTCTTTGGTCAACAATTTATTAAGTAAAGTATTTTCTATCAGTAATATAATTTAGGGGATTACCACAAAAATCTATGGAGTTTCAAAGTAGTAAGAGACTACTTGTTCTGGTCTGTGGTATTTCATGATTGTTCTGTTGGCAATATCATATAATTTCTGTGTATGTTTAGAGAAGTATAAGAAAAAACTGTTTAGCATGATTCGGGCTGTCATGGACATGGTCAAGAAAAGAGGTTTACTTAATTTTTGTCAACAGTTTTCATATTTAGTCCTCATATTTCTGTTCACCATTTTTTTGTTGGTGGTAGTTTACAAATGTTTGTCTGATAGGAACCAGGATAGCTAATAATGAAGAATAAAAGGTAATTTTAAAAAAAATGTGAGTTCAGAATCATTAGGGATTTTTTTTCCTAGTTATTATTCTTCAGGACAACTAAAATTTCTATTTTAACTTGTTTATAATAATTACTCTGTGAAATCATGCATCTCTATTAGAAAAGCCATAGTATACATCTGGTATTGTCAGACATTTTATATTTAATTTCTGAATCCTTGCAGTAGTCCATTTTATATACTCAGAGGCTATACTTGCTCACAGTCGTACAGCTAAGTGATACAGTCTGAGTCAGAGTTCACATTTTTCTTCCATTACTCTAGTCCAGCCTTTCAACACAACCAATGACTCCCCTTTTCATAAATTGCTTTTTATAATACCTCCAAATTATTTTTTAAATTGTCTATTTGTATATACTATGAACATTTTTATCCTTTCACTAATGCAAAATTGTATTTTATGTCACAATTGTGAAAAACCTATGGCATAATTGCTTAGAAGTAATCAAATTGCAAAATACTTAAGTGCGTTTAATTTAATATTTAAATTATTGTCCACACCAGGTCAGTGCCTCAATCCTAACTTGAAGGAACTGATGATCATAAAAACAGTCCTTTTTAATTTTTTATAAAATTTTGTACTGCAGTTTTAAGAAGAGGCTTTACTATCAGATGTTCTATTTTTCCCCTCTAATCTTTAGTTCCTACAGCTAAAAAAGCTGGCTTAGGTTATCTATTCCTCCAGGTGGCGATTAAAGTAACCTTGTCATGTATATGACATTAATTTTCTGATAGGATATTGTACTCTCATCCATTGGTCTGTCCTTTGAGGAATGAATAAAGAGAGTAGGTAAAATCTTGAAAAACAAATGTCGTATTTACATGTTATTACCACACTGATAAAGCTAGAAAACAATCAAGGTATTCATATTATGAGTATTTTTTTTTTTGTTGTACAAGTGTCTCTTTAGGAAGTATTTCTTTTAAGCCTTTTACAAGCAAGAGTAATCACAGAAGTCAGATGATCACATTTTGATAAGCAGCCATTCATTTATAGCATGCTTGCTTTATGTGGTCTTATAGATCAGTTATTTTCTTAAGTCATGAGCAAAGAACTGTTTGAAAGAAATTTTCAATTTCAATGTTATTTACAAGGCTTTGTCTCGTTTTCTTGAATGCTACTATTTGAGTGGATGGCTGAGTAGGGAGGGTGCTAACAATGTAATTATAACTAAGGTTTGTGTGTGTGTGTGTACACATTGGTTACTATATTTTCAGACCTTCAGTGATAAGAGTGTCTAAAATTTTAGAGGCAATTTGATAATTCCGCCCACACCTTGTATAACACTATAGATCAACAACTACCATGTGCCAAGCATTGTGCTAGGCAGAAAGGTTCTTGTGGTGAGCGTAATATAGTCGATCCTTGAACAACATTGGAGTTAGGAGTGCCAAACCCCCACGCAGCCAAAAGTCGATGTATAACTTTTGACTCCCTCAAAACTTAACTACTAATAACCTGTTGACCAGAAGACTTACTGATAATGTATCAATTAACACCCATTTTTTATGTTATGTGTATTATATACTATATTCTTATAGTAAAGTAAGCTAGAGAGAAGAAAATACTATTAAGAAAATCAGAAGGAAGAGAAAATATACTTACAGTATTTATTGGGAAAAATCTATGAATGGACACAATTCAAACCCATGTTGTTCAGGAATCAACTGTACACGGCGCTGCCCTTATAGAGCTTAAAGACTAGTAGGAAAAATAAGTTACAATTATGCAAAGTGCTTCAAAGCAGTATAGTGTTCGAGATTGTACATCCGGGTGATGGCTGAGATGAGACCTAGAGGATAAGCAGAAGTTGGACTGGCCTAGAGAACATACATGGCAGTGGGCACAGTATGTGCACCTCCCTGAAGAAAGAGAAAGCCTGATGGCCTGAAGTGGCCCAGTGGTTGAGTATAAACCTCTGAACCAGGAGGTCACAGTTTGATTCCCAGTCAGGGCACATGCCCGGGTTGCGGCTGGATTCCCAGTGTGGGGTGTTTAGGAGGCAACTGATCACTGATTCTCATCATTGATGTTTCTAACTCTCCCTCTTTCTTCCTCTCTGAAATCAATGTGTGTGTGTGTGTGTGTGTTTAAAGAGAGAGAAATCCTGATGGTTTCATGGAACTTAGAGGAGTTTCCTTTGTTTGGAGCCATTCAGCTGCAGAAAGGGTGATATGAAATGAAATATGAAACAGGAAGAGGGTCACTCCAGGCTTTGTCATTCATTTAGTTCAGGTTTACCCCTGCAAAAGTAAGTTCTGGCTCTGACATTGTCCTGTTAAATTCCATACAAATGAAGAAGAAAAAAACCTACCAAGTTGTAAAGTCTGGAAATTGCCTCTAACAAATGAAAGCTATCTTGGTCTTTAGAGATGCAGAGGTCTCTAAATTTGGGAGAATCATTTCACAATGTGAGGAGTTGAGCTACTAACAAGTTTACCCTTTATTGTAAAGAAAGGGGGACAGATAGATTTTGAGGAAAGCAGGTGTGTGGTGTGGATAGCATACAAGTAAAATCTGAGTTACCAAAATGTTCAGGAGTTGGTGGTCTTATTTCATTAACTGCAAGGTAACCGGAAGTCCCTTTTGGTTTCAGTTCTTGATGAATTTTTGTCTAAAAGTTTGATTACTTGTCTGTTATAACATGCTGAATGCGCTTAATAATTCAGGGATTTAGAAAGCCACATGGCCATCAGTTATGAAAATCCATGCTTGCTGTATACTACCATAGCCACAGAAGGTGCAGGGCTTTTGAATGGGTGTACATTTACCCTAGTGGATATGGGTGTATGTGCATGTTTAATCTTCAGTGCTAGTTGGAAATCTTGTCATACGCATCTTTGCTAAAACCAAGTGAAGAAAAAAAAATCAGGTTTACTTTAAAATTATTTATTGAGTATCTACTGTATAATATTACCTCTATTATCTAGGTTCTTTCCCATGTTATCTTACTGTATTCCTACTTTGTGTGGTAATAGGTTGTTTCAAAAATTGGTGATTTCATCTGTAAACTATATGTAATCCTGTGAGTTTACCACACTATTCCAAAATGATAGGCTATATCTAAGAAAATGATATTCCTAAATTAGTATATTTTAATACATATCAGTATATCTAGCTTTCCTGCCTTTAAGAAATAAGCCACATGTTTAGAAAATACTAGTAAATTTTACTATTCTAGAGAGAGATTCTGTGGGTTGAAAGAACTCTGCCCTTTTGCAAGGCTGGTAATTCACATACACGTAATTGTTAGTCTTCAGACATGAATTGGAGCTGCTGACAGGGTGATTGTCTGTTTGGAAGAGGGTGGATGGAAACCTGGCAAAGAACCACAGTCCTTTCATCTCCCAATAGCGTTTGTGTTCTGGCTGCAGTTACTAGTACATCTTACTCCCAGATAGGAGAGTTTGTTGCTGTAATCACTGTCTTATACCTCATGTCTCCCCATCCTTACCAAGAATATAAAGCTTTTTAGTCATGTTAAATCAGTGCCATTCATCTTTTTTAAAAATATATATATTTTATTGTTTTTCACAGAGAGGAAGGGAGAGGCATAGAGAGTTAGAAACATCGATGAGAGAGAAACATTGATCAGCTGCCTCCTGCACACCTCCCACTGGGAATGTGCCCGCAATCAAGGTACATGCCCTTGACCGGAATCGAACCCAGGACCTTTCACTCCACAGGCCAATGCTCTATCCACCGAGCCAAACCAGTTAGGGCTGCCATTCATCTTATATGTTGTGTTTTGAAACTTTTGATCTTTTAGATCATTAGTTACGTTTGATAAATGTTACTAATATTTCTAACAACCATTTACTATGCCAGGCATTGTGCTGGGCATTTTACATACACTATCATTTATTTATAACCATCTTATAAGGTTGGTATTTGTATAAGTTGGGATTTTTATTTTTATTTTGGCTGCAAGCAACACAAAACCCAAAACACATCAGGTTGAACCACAAAGACATTTATGGTTAACAAGAAACCTGGAGGTAGGTGAATGAAGGTTGTTAACAGATCAGTGTTGTAGCCAAGAACTTGGCTCCTTCAGTCCTTTTTCTCTGCCATCATTTTTTAAAATATTTTTTTCATTGATTTCTGGGAGGAAGGGAGAGGGAGAGGGAGAGAGAGAAATATCAACAATGAGAGAGAATCATTGATCAACTGCCTCCTGCATGCCCCACACTGGGGATTGAGCCCACAACCCTGGCACGTGCCGTGACTGGGAATAGAACCATGAGCCACAGCGGCCAGGCTACTCTGCTGCCTTTCATATGTCAGTATTGATCCCTCTCATGTTCAAGAAAGGACTGCCATAAGCCCAACATCATGTCTCATCAACAGCGTCCAGATAGGGAGTGGGGGAGGGGACTGTAAAAGATGGGCTTTCTCTTTATGGGCCTTGTGAGAGAGGAAAATCTTCCTCAGAAGCTTCTGGAGGATTTCCCCTTCAGCCTCATTGGCCAGAATTAGGTTGCATACGTTCTGCAGACCCTGTAAACCAATCACTGACAACAGCTATGGAGGATCCAGATCAATGTAAAGCTTTTGCTGGGATTAGGCCCATCAGGACCTGAATAAAATCAGATTTGTTGTTGTTGCTGGTGTTAGCAAGGAAGGAAAGGGAAATGGTTGTTGGGTAGGCAGTCAGGGTCTGTCCTTATATTCTTTTCCTTTTACAGATGAGGAACCGAGGACCAGAGAGATTAAGGAAAAGTGTGGTGCTGAAACCTGAATTCGGACCAGACCTGTCTGCCTCTAAAGCAGTTTGCTGTCACATTACTTGCTTTAGCCTGGAACTTGCTATGAGGCAGGCCTGCTATAGATCCTATCAGGGATTTGTTACTAAAAGCGTTGGGAAAACGGCTTGTTAACAGACTAATACATAATAAAGTATCAAAGCCAGGAATCTCTGGACAATGGTGATACATGGATAATGAGATATGATTAGACATAAATTTTGCTATTTTGTCCTGAAAAAAACAGCTAGGTGGAAACCCCCCCCCCCCCCCCCCCCCCCCACCGCCGCCCTGCTCCCGCCACGGGCAAACATCTTAAAAGAAAGCAAATGTGTTGCAGTCACCCTCAGTCTTTTCATTCTGTACTTTTCTCCCATTGACTTTCTAGAAATGGCAGATTTCTTTCAAATGCTACATACTGGAACAATCCGAAGGATTCACCCCGGATTCATGAATGAATTTCAAAGAGCCACGACCAGTGTTTTTTCTTAAGAAGCGCATCAAGCATCTCAGTTGCTGCTGATAAATTCTCTGTAAGTAGCATTATAATTAAGCACACACAACACCATTCTGTGTTTCCAAGAATACAGCTGGGCTGGCACTGAATTGGTGATAGCGCATGGGCACCAAGCGGGAGGGTTCCGTTGCATCTCAGCTACCATGTACCTTCTTTGTGCAGCGACCAATCCGTCTCTCCCCGCTGACACCCTCTGAATCACAGGCCATTGCCCATTCACCCCATGTCTGTCACTGAGCTAGTTTATTGGGTTCCTTCACTGAGCTTGAGACTGGCTGTTTCCAGGTTCTGGTCAGGAAAAAAAAAAGCCAGGAAACCAAGTGGTACACCTCTTCCAGCATGACTTCCTACCACCCCCGGCCCTTGGATATGAAACAATGGTTTTGGCAAACTGGGGGAAAGAGAGGCAGTGATGATGGTGGTGATGAGCGGGGGGAGAAGAGGGGAGGTCATGCAGGAAAGGGCTGAGCAATTAGACCTGACTTCCAAGCCAGGCTTCCTCACTGCAAGTTACCTCACCTCCCCAAGCCTTGGTTTTTCCATGTGTGAAATGGGGAACCACAGCACCTACCTTGAAGACTTATTATGAGAATTAGCAATAACTTATGTAAAACGCATAATATAAAATGAAAGCTTAATATATTATAACACATTACCAGCCCCTTAGTAAAAAGTTGAAGGTTGTTAACATGGAAAGATTTAGCCTGTGTTGATATTGTTGTTAAGGTTTTTCTTGGATATACACAAGATATATTTGCTTTAATTTTTAATGCATCATAAAGTACATAACGCTTTGTGGGGAAGGCAGCACAGCACATAGGAGATGAAAAGCAAGTAGCCTGGGGATGTGTGTATAGAAGCCAACAGTGGCAACCCCATCTCTCCCTGACTTCTATGCAAACAGTTTCTTTTACAAACGTGTTTTTAGTATGCAAATCACTCTATGCAGATTTCTGTGTGCAAAATACAGCATAGAAAAATAGCCCTCTTGCCAAGGAAGATAGGAGATGTTGGCTGCCGTCAAATGAATTAGCAGCAAATTTTAGATTTTTTTTCCTAACAATGAATGGGGTGAGCATATTTTTGGCCCATTGAACTGAACTATTTGGCTTTAGATTGTGTGTTCTTGTGATAAAAGTGTGCTTATTGAAGCCTTTAACTACTTTTTGAAGCCATAATAATGTTTAGTGGTATGTAATTTAGCATCTCACAACAATGAGCCACCTCCAGTTAGTAGAAATGCCTATTTGAAAGTCACAGATGGCTTCCCATCTAAGGTTAAGCTGCTACCCTCCATATCCTTCCTACTTTTCTGTGAAGATTTGTGCTTATTAACAGATTGAAGTTTATATTTTGAAAAATGTTTTCTCCCTAATTAATGTATGTCTTAGTAAGTGAAAGGAATACAGTTGATATTAAAATCATCCTTTTCTTTGGGTGAGCATGGGAAGCTAGCATTTAATTCACAAGGCCGTGTTTTACCATCAGGGAAGAATGAATAATTTGCCTTTTATGGTGTGCCTTATCATTTTCATAGTGGTTTTTTTTTTTTTTTCTATTGGCTCCTTTTGTGAGTTAGTGGAAGGAGATCATACTCAGGATAAAACAGCACCTGTAGGCCAATGGCCCCATCATGCTTCTCTTCTCTGCTTTTCTTTCCTGTCTCTTCCCCGTACCCCTCCCTCCCCCCCAGCATTCTTTGCTTGTTTGGGTGTTTCAAACTTGCCAAATTCGACACACATTATTTTACTGAAACAAAGCTTACTAGTAAATTGAAGGTATTCTTCAGAAAAAAGTACCTCATCTAAGAGAGAATGTCAAGTGTAGCTTACTTCTATTGGGCATCGCAAATAGCTAGAAAAGAGTGCAGAGACTAATGTCTTCCATTGTCTACTCATTCATACATTCATTCATTCAACATCCTGCTCCATATGTGCCAGGCATTGCCCTAGGCACAAGTATACCAAGGTGAAAATAGTGTCAACATTCAAGAGTTTGCTCTCTACCAGGGCAGGCAGATGTGTAAACAAATTACACTGACACTGATGTCCTGACAGACCTGTGTACAGGTGTAAAGGTGACACAAAGGTGGGATCATTAACTCCTTCATGCTTGTAGTGAGGAAAGACTTTTTGGAGGCTTTACATCTGAGCGAGGTTTTGAAGGATGCATAGTTGTTCTCTAGATATGTGGGGTATAAGGAGACAAGAGCTCTTGAGGCAGAGAGAACATAAGTACAGAGGCACAGAGGCCTAAAACAGCAAAGGGGGGGGGGCGGTGTTTTTTAATGGAGAAACTTATTTGGCCTAAGAATGGAGAAGGGAACAGGTATGGGAATTATTCTCAACAACTCATGTATCTGTTTCCCCTTTTTATTTCTATCCCACTATCCAGGGTAGGTCACCTTATAGTGTTTGAAATTATTGCCATTGCCTCTAACCAGTCTTGTTGGCTCTAGCCTCTTCTCCCGTAGTGTGTAAGAATACTTCAGAGGGCCCGCAGAGTTCATCCGCCACTGACATCTGTGACACTGTGGACAAACTAAAGCCCAGCACCTTACCCCAGAGCATCAGAGGACTCTTTGAGTCAATCCCTCCTGCCATGGGCACTGATCACTTCCTGCTTCACTGCCTACACCTCCCACTGTCCCTCAGGTCCCAGGTCCCAAGCCTGGCCTGCTTGCTTCCATCTGCATCCTTTGCCCATGTCAATCCCACTGACCAGGCTATCCAGCCCTCACTGGCCTTCACTTAGGTCTTCGAGCTTTAGCTGGGGTATTCTTTGTCTGGCTGGAACTGATTCCATCCTCCTGTCTGTCAATGTGGTATCAGGGACTAATGAAAGGTTTTGGAGTCCCCAGACGGGGGTTCTAATCCAGGCTCTGGCTTTAGACACATTTCCAAGGCTCAGTTTCCTCAACTGTAGAGGATGACTGTCTACCTTGCACAGCTTTCCTGGGATGAATAGAACAGGTGTATTGAGGGCCTGACACACAGCCAGTTCCCAGACATTGGAGCTATTGTTGTTGTTGTAATTTAACCTCGTTGTGAAATTCAGGCATAGTAACTATTTTTCTGACTCACCATGAAAATCACTGACGAGTATATAATTCTTGCAAATCGAAAAGCCCTTTAGGTAAAGCTAATTGTTTTTTGTATCTAGTAATATTCATTCACTCATCTATTTACTCATTTAACACTTACTAAATTCCCAATATTTAGTGCATCCTAACCTCACCTTGTAGGATATAAAGATGAATTTGAAATGTCCCCAAAGCCTGTGGGAGAATCAGATAGAAAGGCAGTCCAGTCCAAAGCCATACGGGGACATTAACTCCATCATGCTTGTAGTGAGGAAAGACTGGGTGCTGAGTGCTGTGGGGCGGAGGGAGGAGTTAATGTCAGGACGGATGTGACCAGGTGGGGACATGGGTAGCAGGTTAAGGGACCTGAGTCAACATGGACCACGGGGTGTGAGGCTGCTTAGGGTGTGGGGGGAACAGTGTCGGAACCAGGACCTGAGCTTCTGGGCTGTGGGTGAGAGGGGCGAGTAATAGTGGGGTGAGGAGGGGCAGACCTGCGGAGACGGGGGCCTGGGGTAAGGCTATCAGTGCCTACAAGCATGGGAGGTGCGAAGTGTTCTAAGGTCCCACTGGGTGAAAGCTCCTTGAAGGCAGATAAGCTCTCCATCATCTCTTATTGCCCCGACCTTTGCAGTGTGCAGGGCACATCACTGCACAGTGAGCCTGGGGGACAGATCCTGATAGAAGTGCTAGCAGGGGTCCTCAAACTACGGCCCACAAGCCACATGCGGCCCGCCGAGGACATTTATCCGGCCTGCCAGATGTTTTTGCCGCCTTGTTTTTTTACTTCAAAATAAGATATGTGCAGTGTGCATAGGAATTTGTTCATAGTTGTTTTTTTTTTTTCAACTATAGTTTGGCCCTCCAACAGTCTGAGGGACAGTGAACTGGCCCCCTGTTTAAAAAGTTTGAGGATCCCTGGTAGAGGGCAGCAAGAAGAGCCGCCCAGTGCCATGGCGCTGAGCCTCTACGTCCCCTGAATCCTCCTGGTGCCACAGAGGGGTGGAGGTGGCATGTTTTGCCAAGGAGCTCCATAATGTCATAAAAGAGGTCAACAGGAAACTAACGTGTGCTATGTTACAGAATTTCACTTCAAGTAAATTTTGCTGAAATGCATGGAGTTTCAAACTGAAAAACAGGCTGCCCAAAGGCTTTCAAGTGCAATGCTTCCCTGTAGCGGGATCCCTTTCAAAGTCCCTTAGGGTCTGTGGTGTTAAAATAAAAATTGTTGAGCACAAAATGGGCTGAAGGGTTCTGACTCCTCCCCCCGCCCCCCAATATGTGAATAAATACATGCTCAGAACAGAAATGCTCTCTATCCAAACCCCCAAAATCCAGCCCTGCCTGGTACTATGGTACTAGTTTTTAAAATAAACACTTGAATGTCTGCCCAGATTCATGTAATCTTATTAATCTAACAAAGAGACTCAGTAAGTGCTGCAACTAGGGGGACCCGTGTTTACCATGTAATTTGCATCAAGCTGGTAAACACACCCTTGCTCCACTTGCAGAAAAGTCTCATGCTGCCTGCAAGGAAGCCGTTGGGAGAAAACAGCAATAGCAGGTTAGAGTCCAGAACACTGTGGGCCAGGTCCTGGCTAAATGTGGGCTCCTCTCCCTACCCCTTCCCAGCACCTGCCATCTCCAAGTTCAGAGGTGGTGTGGGTTTCTCCCAGCCTGGCCCTCCATGGCCATGCCATGTTGCTGCTGGCATTCTGGATAGGCTGCCAAGCTCTCCCTGTGCAGGATTTCTGTGCTGGGGTCTTGCTGGGAGTCTCTGAGGCCATTTTGGATTCTGGTAGATTTTAGTCTTCTCTCCCTAGTCTGAGGGGATTCCAGAGGGCTGTGCACCCCTCCTCCTGGTCTCTAGGGGGCAGTGGTGTTCAACAGCACCATAGGACATTGTTTCTCTTAAAGCCAGGGAGGTCAGGCAGCTGGGGTTATGCCAGGTTACCACAGGGACAGTCTGTTTGCCTCACCACACTGTCCCAGTCACCCCTTCTCCACAGTCACCAGCTCTGCACATCGTCTCTGAGCATGGCCCAGCACCTCTGTCTCCTCCCTCGGGAGTAACATCCCGGGAGGAGGCATGTGTTTGGCTGCCCCAGGCCCACCCTTCTCTTCCTTTGTGCAAGGTAAACCTTGCCTCCCACCAGCACCCAAGTAAGAGGAAGAGATTTGGATGTTGGGTGGTTAAAAATGGGAAAAATTCATGTCACCCTCTGGATATAATAGCCAATGTGTATTGAGCACTGTGCCAGCAATTTGAATGGACGAGCTCACTGAGTTTTTACAACAGGCCTATAAGAAAAGGCTTCATTTTATAGATGAGAACTGAGGCTCAAGAAACTGAGTCACAAATTCATGGTCACATACTTAGAAAGCCACAGAACTGGGGACAGGGGTTGGACAGAGGTCAGACATTGTCCATAAAGGCTCTGGAAGCTACATGTAAGCTCACCTGAGACGAGCCTCTCAGATTAGCTGGCTCAGCCCAGTTCCTGCCTCTAGCCTCCTCCCCTTCCTGTGTGCCCTGCATTGTGTTGTTTCAGGCCCACGACTCCCTTGGCACGTCTATCCAGGCTCTTGCCAACTTCCTCACCCGCTTGGTCTGTGCAGGGCCCCTCCCTTAACTACCTCTGGTTCACAGAAGTACGTGGTCTGGGTCGGAAATGCACCACAATGCCAAATGCCAAATGCCAGGTTCGATTCTACATGATAAATTCCCCCAATGTATATAAAAAACTGTCCTTAGGAGAATCTATTCCAGAATCTGAATCACTGAGTAAAAAAGCATATTCACCTTTATAAGTCTAATGTATCTAATTTTAAAATGTGTCTTGTCAATCAGTGATAGCAACCTGGTAGGAATAGAGTTTGACATTAAGAAGTTTCTATTACTTTAAAAAATAGGCATGCTTGGAACCCGGTCCATGGCACCTGATCAATATCTGCTGCATTACGGAATGAGAACCAAGGCCTGTCACTCTGGTAATTGCAGCCTCTCTTGAAAGATTGACATTCCTTTTGTGGGCATGTTACAAACAAAGCTCCATTTTCAGCCTTAGAATGTCTAATTTTTCAGCTCTCTATTTATTCCCCCCATTTCGTGCCTCCTTTCACATTACTGATTACCTCCACTTGCACTGTTGGGAAAGGGCTTTCTTCCTTTAGAAGTAATTTTAGTGACCCCACCCTCACCCCCACCCCTCACCCCCACACACAGCATGAGCCGTTCTTCCTGTGCCACACCATTACTGAACCCTGAACACGCCTGGATTCTGAAGCACCAGGCGGGAACGGGTGTCAGTCTGTCTTCTTTGGTGTATCCCATATCCCACTCTGACTTCCCAGCAAGACATAATAATTGTCCATAATTGTAGTGGGAATGACAGTCAGACAGAGTCTGAACATTAAGCCCATCCCTCTAAAAGCAAAATGTCGTCTGCAGTCCCAGATTGTGGTCGACTCTGAGTAAAGTTTCTAAAATGACAGTGGGCCAACACTTCAGAAATAAATTTGTTTTGAATAAAAATTTAGGATCTAAGGCTCTAGGAGTGATGCAAAAAGGAAGGGAACGGCCTCAAAACACCTTTCCCTAAATCAGAATGATGGAATTCTTTCCCACCAGCTTGATCCTTTCCCGAAGGCGGCAAACAGGAGTGCATCCAGTCATCCTCAAACATCTCATCAATCTCCTGCCACAAAAATGAATCAGTGCCACATCCAGGCCCTAATCCTACTTCGCCCTCAGCCAGAGCACCTGCCAGGCTGCAATAGGAATGAGTGATGCCGGCACAGATGGAAATCCACGTGCTCCTGCGCTGGGGGGCCTGTGGGAGGCGAGGAGGAGCCCCCAGCCAAAGTCTGCCTCTCTTCCCAGACACATCGGCTCACACTCCCTCCGGCTTGGATCTGTCATACCCCGTCGTCATACCCCGTTGTCAGCAGCAGAGCGAGGGGGCAGATGTGCTTGTGGACAGCCGGCTAAGATGCTGCCACCACGGGGCGGCTGCTGGGCGAGTTTCTGCAGAGAGGGACACCCTGACGCTGGCTGTGTAGAGGACTCGCCTCTCCCAAGTGGTTTCTCTCCACTTCCCCAAGGCTGCTTCTCTCTCTGCGCTCCCTCAGGGTAGATGGCGGCCGCCAGGGTGAACTCAGCCCCTGTGACAGCAGCAGCGGAGGCCTGGACAGGTGGACGAGAGTCTCCTGTGGCCCCTGGGCCTCCCTGTGGGACAAACAGATCTGGGCTCAGGCAGAGGTGGATTCATATTCCAGCACAGCCCCCGGGCCTCGATTTCCTCACAGGAAAAGTGGGGATAATACTACTCAGCTCAGAAGTGGTGCGAGGCTCAGCTGTGCACACGGACAGCACGTAGCGTGGCACCTGGCACAGCCTCAGGGTCCTGTGTGATGGACTCGATTGGCAAGGCCTCCCAGAAGGCCCCCTGGGTGGGGGTGAAGAGACTGTTGAGATCAGAAACAGGGAGAAAGGCTTCCTGACCCCCGGTTCTCAGCAACCTCTCCTTTCACTGGGCTCCCCAACAGTCTGACACTCCCAGCCAGGCCCTCGCGCGTGGGCCCCAACTCCCTCCCTCATGGTCCACTTAGCTTGTGAGGGAGCTTGCAATCTACCCCATGGCCGCTTCTCTTAAAGCCCCTCTCCTCTTGTGCATGCACCTTCCACAGTTGGCATTCCTGGCTTCAAAGAGCCAGAAGGGACCGTCCTGATTGTCTGGGTCCAGGAGGGGAGCGAAGGCCGTGGCAGGCTCTGTGTGATGTCTCTGGACTCCTGTCCTGGTGCTCTTCCTGTTCTCCACGCTGCCCTGGGCATGTGTGTCCTGAAGTGCGGATGCCCAGGAAAACACTGCTCAGGTGTGCTGCCCCCGCTGCCCCAGCTACACTGCCAGCCTTGCGCAGGAAGGAAGGTGGGCGGCAGCTGTTTTAGGGGTGTGGCCCCTGTTGATGGAGGAGCCCCCTAGAAGGTTGAACACACGTTGTCCTGGCGGCCACAGTTGCTGCTGGGAGACTTTCCTCACAGGAGCACCGATTCTGGCTTTCTTTAGATCCTGCGATGTTTATAGCCTCCGAATGCATTCTGGCCTCCCTCCTCTCCTCCCTCCTCCCTCTCTACCCCTTTGACCTTCTGGGGCCATCTCCATGCAGTTCCTCGGCCTGGCAGGCCTACCTCCCCTCCCACACCCCTCCTCAACTGGCTGACTCCTTGCCATCCTTCCAGACCCAGCCCCTGCATCTCCACCTCCCAGAGCCACCCGCAACCTCTAGGGTTAAGGTTACAGCCTTGATTGTCTCTCTGGATCACAAGGTGCTACTGTCATCTGTTTACACATCTGTCTCCCACGTAGCTGGGGTATTCTTCCAGGGCAGGGGCACCTGGTGGGCGCTCAGCAGCTAACTTGTGATGGATGGAGCTCAGGCTGGAATGTGAACACCCAGTGCCTCTGGGCTGGCCAGAAGGAGTAACGTTTTCTGTTCATGGGGAAGGACCTTACCCGCGATTCATCTTCAGTGCCTCTTCAACGCTGACAGCAGGAGCAGGGCTCCAGGGTCACAGTCTCTAAGACTGACCCGAGGACTTACTAGTTCTTAGGACTTTGGGCAAGACACTAACTTCTCTGAGCCTTGGTTTTCCTGCACGTGAAATGGAGACGATGATGCCTCTCTCATTACAGTGCTGATAAAGGTGATTCAGGTCCGCCCACAGCAGACACTTAAAAGTGGGAGCTATTATTCCAGTGGGCTCTTTAGTAAACACGTATTAAATGGGACAGAACTGAGATGATAAGATGCACTATCATATTAGCTGCAGGAACAAAAGGGGGGATGGAATGTGCACTGGGATAGAAGCAAAAGCAGTTCTACCTCGGCCGCCAAACAATATCCTCATTGGTTTAAAGGGGAAGGTTTGGTTTCAGTGGTCTCTGCCAGCTCACGGATCATCTGATCCTAATAATTTTGATCCAACAATTTCATGAAGCTCTACTGAGGTTTTAGGTTTGCATCCAAAACTTAATTCCATTGAAGGGCAAACGGCCAGTATTGGAAGCAAGTCCTTACTTGCAAATATTTGCACCCACATGGGAAGGTGACTTTCCTTCTGAAGGGTTTAGAGGCAACAATATTCAAAATGACCACTCTGTGAATCCCGACAGTGCTCGGCATCTCAGCACTATCCCTGTGAATGGCTGACAGAAGCTTATGTCTGCAAAATGCAACCGTCTAGATGGAATGTGCAGGGAACAGAGCCTTCAGACATTACAGTGTTTTCAAATATCATTATTACTGTTCCATAAATATCCGATGCCCACGGCGTATCAAGGTGCCACATGGGAAATATTGGATTTAGTTGGAGGTTTTCTTAAAAGATACATAACAGTACCATATGCCAGTCATCTTGCATAATATTTATGTACATGCTGCAGAAGCAAAGATTAGCTGTGTCAATATGTATAGGAGAAACCCACAAAAGAAAGTCTGCGGGATGTGTATTATCTGCACTTATGCTCAAAAGCATTTGCCTAAGTCTTCACTTCTTTAAGAGCTATTTCACCCATAAAGTGCAGCAAGGTTGGAGGAGTAAGGGATTAATACAGCAATAATTGGGGGGAAATTATCAGAGGTCCCTGGGGTCTCCTATGAGGAGCAGTTCCAGAGCTCCTCATGGCAATTAACTCTTCTGTTTGCGTTTAACTAATGGGATTCAAGCACAGTTCATTCTTTTTCAAGTGTCCTCACCAGCATCCCCAAGGATAAATGCTTGAGAGATGTGCAAGAGGAACACCTATTCCCACAAATATGAACCCCGTGCCAGGGACCAGTCATCATTTTAATAGGTGGATGGTATCGACTGAGTTGTGTCCCCTGCAAATTCACACGTTGAAGCCCTACCCCTCAATATGATGGTATTTGGAGATGGGACTTTACAAGGTCATGAGGATGGAGTTCTTGTGAGGGGATTAGTGTCCTTGTAAGAAGAGAGGAGAAAACTTGCTTCCTCTCTCTCTGCTGTGAAGTCACAGCAAGAAGGCAACCATCTGCAAGCCAGGAAGAGAGCCCTCACCAGAAAGGACCAGGCCGACAGCTGCTCTTAGACTTCCAGCCTCCAGAGCTGTGTCTATTGTTTAAGGCACCTGTCTATAGTATTTTGCTATGGTAGCATGAGCAGACGAACACAATGGGGTTCGCACACCCTGAGCTTTCATGTTAAGAGTGATGAGATCAGAATTTGGGGTTACATCTAGCATCCAAGTAGCCATGTCGGCAGTGGGAATACTGCCTTCAACCAGCTGGTGAGGCCTGGCATCACTGTCTCCCTGTTTTCTTGGTAGAACTGCTGTTACTGACTGAAAGGAGGTGTGACTATGCGTTAGGGAATCAGTCCCGAGCTAAAAATGTTCCAATTATTTGGAGAACAGAGCAGTACTAAGTCGCCTAAAGCCAACAAATGGTTGAAATTGAGAAGCAATATTGTGGAGCCCAGACGGTGAAGGGCAAGAAAGGGAACAACTTTGTTTATTATGAATTGCATTTCTCTTTACTGTGCAGTTCTATTTTTAATTGCAAAGTGTCTAGTTGAGCAGTTATTACTGAAATTTATTTTTGTAATAAAATATCTTTGTTAAATCACAGTTTTATTAACGGTGGCATGAACTAGGTTTTTCTGTAGTAAATAAGATATTGAAGAGTTTTTAAAATTCGGGGGGAACCCCTCTACAGCCCATCCCAAATCTTAATGTGACTGTTGGGCAGAGAAAAAACAGTGAGCTAATGGGATTGTCTGAGAACTCCCAAGGCATTTGTCTGCAGCAGGTGGAGGGCGTGGCTGGCTTCAGGAGCCTGGTGTTCTGGGTTCAATTAGACCCCAAATAGCTTGTGACCTGGAGCAAGTCACTTCCCTACTCTGGGCCTTAATTGCCTCATCTGTTTAAAAATAGAACAAAAATATAACGAGGCTGAATCTTTCTGCTCTGACATTGTCCTTGGGAATGTGGCTTCACTCAATAGCAAGCAGCTCTGAAAGATGACTTCCCAGACCTGGCAGAGGTGAAGGGTTAGGGACAGAATGGAAACATGAAAACCATTTACCCAAGTGTGAAGCCCCACCTTGTCACCATTGTTACCCTGCCCTTTGTAGGGCACCAGCTCCAGCCTTTACATCATGTTGGTGGCCAAGGGTGGTCCAAGGCCATGTGTGGGATGCTCCAGGTCCTGGGAGGAAGGGTCCAGGCCAAGGCAAGGGACCTGGCATGGGAGTGGCCTGGAGAAAGGACGTTCATCCCCCTGGACTGACTTCCTGGGCTCTGGATGAGGTCTCTGCTCCTGAAAGGGCTGGGCAGGCGCCAGGTGGGGTCCACAGCCCTGCACTCTGACTCTCCTCCCCACCCCAATTTGAGTGAGCTCATGGAGGCCATAGAGGCCCACCCGCGAAGCAGAAGAGGCTCCAGCTGCCCTCCTGCCAGCAGGCTGGAGAACATTGGGGTTGCGGGGGCTGTATTAAGTTGCTAAGGCTCCCATAACAAGGTACCACAGACTGTGTGGCTTAAACAACAGAAATTTATTTCCTCACAATTCTGGAGGCTACAAGTCCAAGATCAAGGTGTCAGTCAGCAGGTTTGGTTTCTTCTGAGGCCGGTCTCCTTGGCTTGCAGATGGCTGGCCACCTTCTGTTTTCTTATGGTCTTCCCTCTGTCTGTCTGTGTCCAAATATCCTCCTCTGATAAGGTGGGCTAGGGCTCACCCTAATGACCCATTTTAATGGGAACACCTCTTTAAACACCTTACCTCCAAATACAGTCGTATTCTGAGGTCCTGGGGGTCAGGACTTCAGCATATGAATTTTGGGGAGACACAGTTTGGCCTATAACAGGGGCATGCTGATGCTCTATTTTGATGGGGGCCCTGTGTTAGTATCCCAAGGATGTCATAACAAATGAGCACAGAGTGGGTAGCTTAAAACAACCAAGACTGGTTTGGTCCACAGTTCTGAGGGTCAGAACCCCCAAATCCAAGTGTAGGAGGCTAGGCTCTCTCTCCAAAGGCTCTTGGCAGGTTCCTCCTTTGCCTCTCCCAGCTTCTGGGAGGCAATGCTTGCCACTCCTTGGCTTGTAGTCATATCATTCCAGTCTCTGCCCCATCTGCACGTGCGTTCTCCTCTTTGTGCCTCTGTGCGTAAACTTCCTTCTTATAAGCCCCTTAATGCAATATGACCTCACTTAACTTGATTACATCCGCAAAGACCCTATTTCCAAATAAAGTCACATTCACAGGTACTGGGATCTAGGACTGGAGCATATCTTTTGGGGGGGGGACACAATTCAACCCCCAACAGACCCATTCTCCTTACTTCCCTGCCCTCCTGCCCCCTGAGCTGCCCATGTACCATTATTTTGCTTAAAGGTTGGGAGAGCGTGCTAACTGGCTTTCCTTGCTCAGTGTCCTTTTTTTTTCTTTAAAAAATAATTTGGAACACTTGAATTTGCAGGTCATCCTTGTGTAGGGGCCATACTAACCTACTCTGTATCATTCCAACTTTAGGATATGTGTTGCCATAGCGAGCATGCTCAATGCTTTTTTAAATGACTAACATTTTTCTGTTTCCTGCCCCTTTTCCCTCCCTCTTTCTTTTTTCCTCCTCCTTCTCCTTGGACCTCTCTTGTTTTTGTCTCTCTGCTCTGCCTCTCACCTTCCCTCTCCCCTTACACCAGGTCCCCGGCCTCCTCGGGCTCCTTGCTGAGGCATCTGCCCAGAGGACACCATTTTCCCTCAGATGTGAAGGCCAGGAAGAACTAGAAAAATCCCAGATCTCTGCTTTGCTCGAGTGACTACACGGTGGCTTTTGTTCCGAGCTTGTCATGGATTGGCTCTGCTTTTTTCAAGCATTTAATAATAATTACTTGGCTTTTTATCCTTCTGAATTCTCTCTGGAATTAATAAAGTTTTTTTTAAAAAAATCCACCACAACTCTGATTGTTTCCTCCGTCTAAGGAGGCCCCAAATTGAGATGGGTCAGTTAATTCAGCTGGAGTCCACTCCCTGCCCAGCGGAGGGGACCATGCTGGTCCCTCGCTAATAGGGGCAGCCACGGGCCACGTGTGGGGCTTGTGCAGGACCACGGTAGCATACAGTTCACCATTTCCGACATTTTCATCGCTGGTGCCTGCGGCCCCCACCAGGGTTTTTCCAGGCTGCTCTTTGAGATCTGGTTGCTCCAAATCTTGGTTCATTACCTTCACTAAGGACTATAGATGCTTAAGCCCTAGGTAATCAATTAGCAATCAAATCTAGCTGAGTATTAAAAGACTAATGGGCCACAACCGAGTAGGGCTTATCACAGACAATCAAGAAAGATCCCAAGAAATGAACCATAGACAAATCTCAAAATCATTACTGAGCGAAAGAAGCCAGACAAAACAGGAAGACATCCAAAATGCCAGCAAGTGCAAGCTGGTCAACAGTGACAGGAAGGCAGCTGCCAGGAGGGGCCAGGAGGAACGGATTTCAAAGGAGTAGGAGGGAACTCCTGGGGATGACAGATGTGTTCTCTCTCTTGATGGTGGGGATGTTTTCACAGAGGATATGCTTGTGCCACACATCAAAGTCCACACACAAAACGATCACAGAAGACTCCACAGTTAAGAAACCTAGTAATGCAGTCGAATGTGCAAGACTTGGTCCAAGGGACGAGGCCCGTGGCAGATGGGGGATGTGGTGACGGCCCATCCCTCCCTCCCACACGGCTTTATTCAGTGGTAGTGGACTCTGGAACCCCAAGTCCCCCAAGTTCTCACCGTGTCTCTGCCTGCAGTTGCAACTGGGGTCTTGTGTTTGGGCTTTGAGCCTGTTTTCTGCAAAATGAAGACAACTGTGAAATGGGGATAGTAACGCCGACGACGGCTGTGGTGAGGGTGAGAGGTAATATTCGTGAGGTGTTCACAGCAGAGTAGAGCCTCCGTTAGTCGATAACAGTGAGAAAAGGATGATTCCTCACAGCTTTCCCAAGAACCGTCTGTGTGCCGGGTATCACTGAGCAGCCAGGTCCTGAGAGGAAAGACGTGGTCTCCAGGCGTGAGCTGCTCTCAAGCTCGTGTGTGGGAAAACGAGGCGCGCGCTGGGGCAGGGACCAGCCCTCCCGAGTCCAGCCCCGATGGGTCCGTCCTCACCCCTTTCCCAGGAATTGTTCTGGAATCTCCCAGGGGAGGGAGGCCTTTTCTCACAAGTGAATCTCACCTGTTTGAAAAGCATTTTGAAAGCAGGGGGGACATTAAGCATCATAGAGTAAAATGTATGCTAGAAAGGAAAGTCATTTGAAAAGGAAGAAAGTCACAGTATAGATCAGAATGAGGGAGAGCATGACATTGAGGACATAAAGCATTAAGGACATGTTTTGTGAGGTGAGGTCTTAGCTTTTAGAATACATACCCGAGTGCTCTGGACTTTGGAGCACCTGCCATTCCCAGTGGAGGTTGGGGATGTGGTGTGAGAAGGTGCTCTCAGAGGCTGCACCAGGTGGGGGTGGGGGCAGGAGGTGTTCCAACAGGTGTAGGTACACTTGCATGATGGCTGGTGACGAGCCCAGGTGCAGGCTCCATCGTAGATCTGGTCAGGCTGCTGAAGGACAAACGCAGCGAGCTTCTGTGGAGTCCTTGCCTTGTGCTAGGTGATAGAAACACTGCCCATCGCGCATGCATATGTTGTTGAAACCTCACAACAGCCCTGTGAAGGTTAGCGCTGTTTATGAGGGATCTAATCTAAGCCCTCTTTTACAGAGGAGGAAACGGAGGCATTTCGGGTTAAGTAGCCTGCTTGAAGTCATACATCCATGGCTGCTGCTGTTAATGGGACATTAATCTAAACTTTTTATTTTAAGGGCATTGGCTCCCTAACCTCCAGGAGGATACAGACCTGGGAACACTCAACCAGTGTGTGTGTGTGTGTGTGTGTGTGTGTGTGAGACGCACGTCATGACCATTGTAAGGATGTTCAGAAAACAGAAGTAAGGGGCTGGGCGCATGGCTCCCAGACCAAACAGGGGGGCGTGGGGTGACTTCCAAGTTGCTCTGCTCACAGGACATCTGAGTGACCTCACACTTCACCGATGAAGAAACTGAGTCAAGGAGAGTTAAACAACTTGGCCAGGGCCTCACAGCATGTACAAGCTGGGACCTGAACTCAGGCTTCCATGGACTAGCTGTGCCCACAACTCAGACCTGCTGTGTACAGTTACAATGACCCACCTCAGACAATCCCTTGAAACTGAAGCGTGTTTGAGGTCCATTCCTCGTGGCAGACAGTGGAGAGCTTTGCCCAGAGTCCCTGTCGTTTTGTGGTGAGCCAAGGCTGGAGCCTGGCGTGTCCCTCTCCATCCTGTCTGCTAAAGAGGCAGAGGAGGAACTGTCACACTCCTGCGTTCAGTAGTTTGGTGCCGCCTGTGCAGGCCCAGGAGAACTGCCTGGCCCGCCTGGAAGGCCCAGGCCTGAAGAGCAGAGCAGACGTGCACCCACCCTCTGAGCCTTTGTCCACAGAACCTAGGTCTGAGCTTGGCAGGACGCCGTTTTGTCTGTGGCCAGCAGGGGGCGCCGCAGGACAGATGACTTCTTCGGGCGCTACCGCAAGCGTCACCCAGGAATTATGTCCTTCATACGCTCTCAACCAGTGTCCTTGGTCCCCCTCTTCTCCCAGACGGCCATAAGCTATGTTTAGGCCTTCTGCACCTCATACCCGTGGCCAGGCCCAGGCCCTTGGAGTGAGAGGCCCTTGAAAAGCCCCCACCAGCAGTTTTTTCCAAAACACGGAGTCCCATTCATCGAGGAAGGGGAACAGGTCATCCTTAGGGAGAGGCAGGGGAATGCTGATTGGACGAGGTTCCCGGAGGCCCCATTAGCATTCACCAGAGCCACTGCGTGGAGCCTACTCAGCCCTTCCCTTCTCTAAGCTCCTTGCTCTCAGGGGATCTGCCTGCCAGGAAGGATGTCAGAATCTCGGGCCCCTACACCCATGACAGTCCCAGAATTGCCCTGGGGTGGCGGAGGGCACTGTGGGGCCTGGAGGGACGTCCTCTCTAGTTATTTTAGGGTGAGAGCAGGCAGCCTTGCTCAGGATTATGCAATGAGCTGTGCGGATAAACACCGTACGGGCAGAGTTCAGTGTTGTAATGAAGTACTACTTACAGCAAGTTAGTCGCACACCTACTTGAAGACACGTGTGACGGCGATCGTGGGGCATGAAATGGAAACGTGTTGTGTAAATGCCTCTAACTGACACTGCTTTGCTCGGCCGCCTCTTTCCGCTTCCTGTCCCCTGCAAGTGCTTTTCTGAGGCAGGCGGATGGCTTCTCCTGACACCGTCAGTGGGACTCGCTGAATAACTGGATTTGCTGAGAGATGGGGATGAGCCAGAGGGCAGGGTCCTGCTACTCACTAGGCAGAGAGTTCCAAGGAGTGAGTACGTGCCGCCACCACCAGCTTCCACTTTGCAAATGTGTGGTATGAGCAGCTGTGGGCATCAGGCACTTGTCTGGTGGGCTACTGGCCTGGTAGGTCTGAGGGGGAGGGGTGGGCTGCTGGCCTGGTAGGTCTGAGGGGGAGGGGGCTCTGGAGAATTCCTCTCCAGAGAGGAGAAGAAGACAGAGGAGCCAGGGCCAGGTGCCGAGAGGTACCTACGTTAAGGGAGGAAGAGGGTTTGGAAAAGGGAGAAGAGAGTTTGGAGGTGACCATCCCAAAGGGCCCTGCCAGAGTCCTTGCCAGCCCCGCACACACTGACCTGGCTGCACCAGCCCGTCTCGGGGCAGGGCCTGTGTCTGAGTCCTTGGATGAGTGAGTGGATGAAAAAGGAAAAGGCAGCAGGGCTGGCGCACCACAGACATGAATTCAGTCCAACTTCTTACCAAAATCATCAGATTGGGACATTAGGCACTTTTGTCTGACGCCTCTGAGCAGGACTGTCTCCTCCAGCCGAGGGGCCAGGGTCCTCCCCACACCCCACCCTCCCTTATGCCGCTCAGGTCACAGCCAGGAAGGCGCTGGCAGGGGAACAGGCTGCCTGTTTTCCTTCTCCTTTCCGAGACGTGGGCTCTCCTTTCAGGCAGGTGCCCCTCAGCGCCTGGCCCCAGCGCCTCTGTGCTCCTCTCCCCTCTCCCCAGGCAATGTCTCCATTCTCAAGGCTTCCAGATGCTCTCCCTCCGCTAACCACTGTGGTGCCTGCTCAGGCCCACACAGCCAGCAAACAGCCCACTGGACAAATGCCCCGATGCCCAGGGGCATCCAAACCACACGTGGGCCAAGTGTCTTTCCATGCACCCACCCTCCTCAGATCTGCCTTGGTGACTAGCATGGCCCTGGCTGGTCAGTTCTCAGGGGAAGCAGGGGGAGGCTTCCCTCAGGGCAGCTCCCTCTTCTCCAGGGCTCTTGGCTCCATGGGCTTCCACTCTGTCTCCTGACCCAGGGGACAGGCTTCCCTGGGGCCCCTCCCTGTGCCGCAGCCTGAAAGCTCTTCCCACACAGGAAACTGGGCACTAAAGGCTCCCTTCTCGGGGGTCTCGTCTCCCGGGGGTCCCCGCCCTGCACCGCCTGTAGTTCAATGTCTGAAATCCGTTGTTCCAGATATTTTGTCTAGCGTTCTAGTTGTTTCCAGTGGAGAAACGAGTCTGGTCCTGCTGCTCCATCTTGGATGGAAGCAAAGTTCCCATTTTTGTTTATTTTACGTGAGAAATGTAGTCGGTGTTTAGGGAGCCGGGGTCATCTGCTTTTCTCACTCAATATTCTAACAGTGTTTTCATGGGGCTATGAACTTTCCACAGATGTCATTGTGAGGGATTCACAATATCCAGTCAGTCTGGACATCCTCCCCCATCCCAGCCACGTAAAGGGGTGCAGCCCCCAGGCCGGGGGGCTCTGCTTTCCCTCCTCACACTTTGCCCATCACTCAGAGGCGCTGCCTCAAAAGAAGATGCTTTGTGTTTTGTGCCGCAGACTTCAATGAGGTGGTGATTAAGGGCTGCAGGAGAAGCGTTTTTCTATTGAAACTTTTTTTTTTTTTTGAATGGAGCAGGTGTCTGGAAGTCAGTCACAGGAATGAAAGGATCACACTATTCACAAGTTGTCTGTAACTAGACTCCCCCACTTTCTGAATGAAGCCATGTGCCTCAAATAATAACTATCGCTCCCACTGTGGTTTGCTCCAGAGAACAGTGAACCCCAAGAAGGCCCGCCTGGGACCCCAGAGCAGACCGAGGTCTGTCGTTAGCGAATTCCCACTCTAACCAGGTGGGAATTCCTTTCCTCTGGTGCTGGCAGAGACCCGGGGGAGGAGAAAAACCGAGCGTGTTACGAGAGGGTTGACAAGATAAACTCAGCAACATAATACTAATTACTACCATTTATTAAGACTTAGTGCTAAGTGCTCAGTCTTCACGAAAACCCAGTGAGGGTCAGAACGAGAAATTACAGCTCAGAGAGGTGAATTAACTTGCTCAAGGTCACACAGTGAGCTGGTGGTGTTACTGGGATTCTAACCTGGACACTAACTCCACAAACATTTCTTTTAACCTCTATGATTTGCTTATGGAATAGAAGCCTTCCCCCAATTCCCTGCCGCCCTCCTCTCCACAGGAAGCTCAGGGGAGCTTGGGTGGGTGGGTGAGTCAGAGCAGGGCCGAGCCCCACAGAAAACTGCAGTCCTGGGAGCTGGTCACACCGTGGCCCTGAGCACACCTGACACGAACAGCCTCACCGCAGCCAGGCCTCCCTGCAGCCGCGTTGGCTCGGCCCAGCTCAGGCCTCTCCTCCCCCCACGCCCATTCCTGTCCCCAAGTCCCAGTGCCCTCCTCCTGCCCTGAGCTCTGGAAGAACCAGGAAATTCTTTAGTGAAGCCTTCGCTGCCCTGCCAGGCAGCACTCCCTGTGTGGTGTGTCACAGTGTTCTCTTTTGAAATTCTCTGGGTGTGTTTTTAAAAGATTTTTTTCTCGATTTCAGAGAGGAAGGGAGAGGGAGAGGGAGATAGAAGCATCAGTGATGAGAGAGAATCATTGACTGGCTGCCTCCCGAAGGACCCACACTGGATGGTGCCTGCAAGCCGGGCTTGTGCCCTGCCCAGGACTGGAACTGTGACCTCCTGGTTCACAAGTCATCGCTCAACCACTGAGCCACGCTGGCCGGGCCCTCGGGGTATTCTTATTCCAACTGTGCTGATGAGGAAACCGAGTCCGAGGGGTCTGGTGATTTGTCCGAAGACGTGAGGAGCGGGCTCTGGAGTGAGGTCTGCCGAGGAGCCTGTCACATTGAGCGGGAAAGGGACCCACCGCAGGGAAGTTCTTCCTCCCGTCAGGAGCCTCTGTCCCTCCCCTCCTTCATGAGTCTGTAAGTGCTCACTGAGCTAGTGGAAGCAGAAGGCGCTGTGCTTGTCCAGCGGGGGGGTGGGGGGTGGGGGGGTGGTTATAGGATCAGACAGATGACGTGTGTTACACGCTTAGTCCAGGGCAGCCTGATCACACAAACTGATTCTGAAAGCTCCCTCCACACCCCTCTGGGGCGTCATTATGGCGTGTGTCCAATAGGGTCCTTGGTTAAGGGCAACAAAAATGGACATAAGCAACTTGAGCAGAAAAGGGCTTGCTGAAAGGATATTGATTTGAGCCGAGGGAGGCCAGGCCACTCAGGACCCAGCCACAGCCATGCCACCTGGGGTCCCTGCACCACTACGGGGAGTCCACAGACGACCCCGCCCCCATGGCAGGACTCTGAAGCCACCACCATCAGAAATAACAGCAGCAGCTAACCTTCGCTAAGCTCCGCCAGGTCCTGGCACCTGTACTAACTCGTTTTACAGATGAGGAAACTGAGGCACAGACGGCGAGTCAGGTTGCCCAAAATGAACAGCCAGTAAATGGAAGTGCCGGGATTCCATTTGGCTGGCTTGTTCTGGAATCTGTTCTTTTTTTAGCATATGTTTTTATTGGTTTTTAGAGAGAAAAGAGGGAAGAGATATAGAGAGACAAAAACATCAATGAGAGAGAAACATCGTTGGCTGTGTCTTGCACACCCCCTACGGGGGGGTGGGTGGGTGGAGCCCTCAACCCAGGCATGGGCCCTGACCAGAAATCAAACTGGTGACCTCTTGGTTCATGGGTCGATGCTCAACCACTGAGCCACACCAGCCAGGCGGAACCCACGTTCTTAACCACTGTGGTGCTACCATCTCCGATGGTCCTTTCTGCTTTGCTTCCCTCCTTCAGTGTCCAAGGTCCTGGCACCGTTCTGAACTAAGCCCACGTCTCAGCTTTCAGGAAGAGGAGACCAGCTTCTCTGCCTCAGTTTCCAAAGTGGGGGGCCGGACCCATGTGGAAGGGGAATGTGAACTGCCCTACAGGATCGAGATGACTAGTGAGGGCTGCCTGCCAGAACTAGTCCTCAAAATCTTAGACCCACAGGTAGGAATCAGTATACAGTTACAGACTTTGGGATCCTTACAAATAGGTCAGTCCTCGGTTCAGGGGTAGAAAGGGTACCTTGTGGCAGGGCTGGTGCTCCTTCATGGGGACAGCTGGGCTGGGGCCAGTTCCCGACAGGCCAGAGGTCATGTTCTCCCAGGATGGTGTCAGCACCCCCTCCCCGTTTTCGGGAGAGACGGAGCGGCTGCCTCTCATTCCTGGAGTCACATCTCAAGGAGAGCCGAGCTGCTATCTTTGTTTGGCATTTTTCAATGTCAGCAACAGAGAAGCAAAATCAGCCCAACGGACTGTTTAATTGCAGTATGAAAATCACGCTTTTTCAAGGGAAAAAAGGAGAGTTCTCCACCCCTTTGGTTTCCAGCGCAGGACCGTATCTGCTGATTCGGTCCCATTCAAACCCAAACAAGCACATTTATCATCACAAAAATTGCCATTTAAGCGAACGCTCTCCACAGGCCTGTATTTCACCTCAAATGTTCCCCAGCCCAATTAAGCCTGGTGCAAGCAGAGTGGGCATGCAGGGGGATGCTGCCATGGCACCCTGGCGAAGGCCAGCTGGCTGCTCTGGTCCCTCCAGGGCAGGGGACAGTCAGCAGGAGCCCTGCACTGAGTCAGAAGCCCTGACCTAAATACCAGCGTGGACCTGGGGCCTGTCCCTTCTCCTCTCTGGGGCTTAGTTTCCTCTCTGTAAAAGCCGCAGTCGGACTGGATCAGGGATGGCAAGTTTGTGAAACTTGCAGCCCCTTCTCCCCTCCCTTGCTCATGCCTACATCTCTCATTACTCAAGGCTTTTATTTGCTGAGCCTAGTTTTGGTCCCAGAATCCTTCTCCACACAGCACTTTAGGCAACTGGCACTGGAGATGGAACCAGCCTGGGCAAGAACAGTCTCCGGGCCCCTTCCAGGTCGTGCACCTGAACTTTGAGAGTCTTAGTAACATCCACAGACCCTTCTAAGTGCTCCCTGGGGGTCAGAAGCATTCTGAGTGCTTGACCCACCTGAATATTTACTGAATCCATTCAATGGCTTACTGCTAATGGCCCCATTTTACAAAGGAGGCCCAACCGGATAAGTAACTTGGCCAAGGATATACAGCTGGTAAGTAGAGGAGTTGGGATTCAATTTAGGTCACAGGTTTCAGACTGAGCTCATACTCCTCCCTATGATACAGGTTAGTCAACCAGAAATCTACCTTCAGGTAGAGGCACAGCCACCCTGGTCATCTTTGTGTCCCTAGCACTGTGCACTCAGTACATGTTGAGAAAGCAGGTGAATGAATGAGTGAAGTGAGAACTACAAAAACACTAGAAACAATAAAACAATAATGATGAAAACGATGGCTGCCATTTCTTCAGTGCTCACCGGGTGCCAGATGTGACCTCACCACCACCACGTGGGAGAAGCTCCATATATATTTGTTGAAAAATGAAGATAGTAATACAATACTATCCCATCTCCTCACATCCCTCTGAGGTAGGAACCCCGTGGCCTCATTTGATTGAGGGGAGAATGGACCATGTCTCCTCTGTTAGCAATGAGTAGAGCCCGGCTCTGTGCTCAAGTCCAAATCTAATACTATACCCTTCTGGACTCATCCTAAGTGCCATAGGAGGGCCCAGGTAGGGAGCAGCTGGGGAACCTGGAGGGGAGTGTCCTGGCTAAGCTGGCCAGGGAACCCCCTCAAGCTGCTGGGAAAGAGACGGTTAAGAGGCCAGCCTGGCAGCCTCCCATCGTGGCCAGTGCTTTCTCTGCCTGGCTGCTCAGTGACAAGAGCGCCCTCGGAGCCCCCTTCCTCCACCCCTGCCTCATCACAGGGAAGGAAGCGGTTGACCATGCTCAGGCAGGGGCCTTTAAATCTGTCTGAAAGGACTTTGTTTTGTACACACTCTGAAACAACAGCCCACAAAACAATACTTACCCTTTTGAATTGCAAAATATTGTGATAGCTTTCTATTCCATCTATCAAAAGGAAATGCCAGTGGTGACTCACCACTGAGTGGGTGCCATGGCCCATGCGTGGGCTGTGTGATTTGAAATACTTCACTCCAGCCTCATGCATTAGTAATAGTTATTAACTGAGCTCTCACTACCACTGTGCAGGCAGGAGCCCACTGGACGCAGGCAACAGCCCCATTTGGTCCGTCCTGACTCTATTTTTCAGGCAAAGGAACTGAGACTCAGAGAGTTTGAGCAGGTCAGTGGTGCATCCCTGAAGCACTGGTCACCACTACAGCAGCACAGGCAGCCTCAAGGTCGCAGCGGAGCAAACAATGCACATTTACTTCTCACTCAGAGGTCAGGGGTTGGCCGGCGGGGCTCTGCTCCCTGTGTCTCCCCTCATCCTGAGACAGCAGGCCAGCCTATCAGTGAGCCCCACGACAAAGCACATTTCAAACTCCTGCTTGCATCACATCTGCCAGATCCCCAGTCATGAGGGTGCACTGATGCTCTTTCAATTAAGGCTTTGGGCTCTTCAGAAGAAGAGAAGAGAGAGGGACCTACTAGTA
>PVJC01011419.1:0-41600 GCA_004026665.1 Murina feae | reverse complement strand
TTGTTGATAGATACGTATTTGTTGTTCATAATTTTTACTTTCCTTTTTCTTCATCCTCTTCTCAAAGGATACCTTTCAGCATTTCATATAATACTGGTTGGGTAGTGATGAACTCTTTTAGCTTTTTCTTGTCTGTGAAGCTCTTTATCCGACCTTCAATTCTGAATGATAGCTTTGCTGGGTAAAGTAGTTTTGACTGTAGGTTCTTGCTATTCATCACTTTGAATATTTCTTGCCACTCCCTTCTGGCCTGCAAAGTTTCTGTTGAGAAATCAGCTGACAGTCGTATGGGTGCCCCCTTGTAGGTAACTGCTTTTCTCTTGCAGCTTTTAAGATTCTCTCCTTGTCTTTTGCTCTTGGCAATTTAATTATGATATGTCTTGGTATGGTCCTCCTTCGGTTTCTTTTGTTTGGGGTTCTCTGCACTTCCTGGACTTGGAAGTCTATTTCTTTCACCAGGTGGGAGAAGTTTTCTGTCATTATTTCTTCAAATAGGTTTTCAATGTCTTGCTCTTTCTCTTCTTCTGGCACCCCTATAATTCTGATGTTGGTGCGCTTGAAGTTGTCCCAGAGACTTCTTACACTATCTTCATACTTTTTGATTTTTCGTTTGTTCGTTCGTTTTTTTGTCTTGGCTTTTTTGGCTGGGTGGGTTTTGCTTCTCCATATTTCATATTTTTGACTTGATTCTTGTGATCCTCTCGTCTGCTGTTGGATCTCTGTATAATATTCTTTATTTCAGTCAGTGTATGCTTGATTTCTAGTTGGTCCTTTATAATATCCTTGAGGGTCTCATTAGATTTATTGAAGGTCTCATTAAATTTATCAGCAGTCTCTAGAAAATTCTTGAAAAACCTAATAACCGTGGTTTTGAACTCTATATCCTGTCGTTTTCTTTCCTCCATTTCTGTCATTTGTGGCCTGCTTCTTTGTCTCCGCATTTTGGCTGCTTCCCTTTTTGAGTTAGGCGATCACTGAGAGGAATTAACCTCTAAGCCACTTGGTTATGAGCGTCAGCTGTGTCTACAGTGGGAGAACTTCTGTCCTGGAGACACCCTTATGGGGCAAGAGTTGTTTCAATGGGGCTTTTGTGCTCACTGCATCTGCCCCGAGTGTGTTCCTTGTGGATCTGAGTTTTATTTAGGATAGTCCCACTCTGGCCACTGGGTGAGGCTGGCTCCTGTATCTTTAAGGAGGTATTGAGTTAGCCTTTGCCTTAGGCTACTCAGCCTTTTATATGCAAAAGCCTCTGACTCAGCTTGGGAGGGGCAGGGCCTCGGGGAGTTTGCAGGGCAGGGTGGAGCAAGTAGCTATGGCGCTTCTCAGCTCTGCGCTAAGAGACACTGGGTCTCTGTGTCCCGCGGTAATTGCTGCAAGCAACGCTGAGAGAAACCAGCTTTAGATTTCCTCCTGGTGTCAGTCAGTTCCCCTTCTCCGGGTGTGCGTGCATCTGGGTCCTTAGAAACTTGCCTGGAACTGGAGTTCAGAGCTGCCGGGAGCTTGTGGTACCCTCCGGTTTGAAATAGAACCGAGTCCTCCGGCGCCAGCCCTCTCCCCGAGCCCCGTGCGCGCGCCTCCGTACCTCTGTACTTTGCTTCCGCCACTCCTCTGAGTCTCAGACTCTTTCTAGTTGTAGAATTTTCACTCAGCCAGCCTTCCTGTGGGTGCGAGTGGTGTCCGTGTTTTCTTTTCGTGGATATTCTGAAATAGTTGTTCACGGCTGCATTTACGGTGTTTACCTTATGCCACCATCTTGGATTCTCCTTGAGTCCATTTCTTATTCATAGCTTCCAACTTAAAGACTGAGGGGAATTTAATTGAGTAAGTGAAAAAAATGCTTCCCCCCTTCCCCCTACCCTTCTAATAGAGACAACAACACATTCTGAAGTTGTTTCTGATAAGAAACACAATCACACTAAACATTTTGAAAAATTTCCAGAGGGTGATATGTGAAATACGGTAAGTGGAACCAAAACCCACAGTGTCTCACAAGGAGAGACAGATCACAGATAGTTAGCGGTGGTTTGCAAGTTTTGTATTACTTGATACAAATAGAAAACTAAATTATTACTGGATGCATAGGCCCAAGATGACAAAGAAATATAAGCTCTAAAATATATGATCTGTGTTAATTAAGTCATAATGTCTTAATCCAAAAGCCGTTTAAGGGAATTTTTTAATATAGGAAAAATATAAGTGAGAAATAGAAAAAAGAAGGGAAAGCTGTGTAGAAAATAAATCATAAAAGAAGTTAGTGTCCAGGCAAATGATCTTAAATGCAACTTACAATGGATCCATTCCTTCAATAGACGAATGGGTGCCTAGTATGCGAGAATGCACAGAACACCCTTGGTGGGAAGTGGGGGCGGGGGGAGCAGCTGTCTTCTGAATTCTCCCAGAGGTCAGTCTTCACTGAAACTGGGAGTCAGGGCCAAGGCGCCAGCAGCGGCAGCGTAGGCTACGTTAATGAGAGCTGACAGATTTGCGCTGCATCTTCAAGGCTCATTCAAACCGAGTTAGCCAGCAACGCTGGAAAGATTAAATTATTTAGAGGACACACTGTGGGATCACTTAATTGCCAGGCCTATGACGCAAAAATGCAAGCAGGGAATTGAAAGAGTGCCTAGCTTTGTTGCTGATAGGAAACAAACAAAAAAGGGAAGCATCTTTCCTCCCATCTTTAGCTTTATTGCTCTTTTTTAGGGAAATCCAGTCCAGCACTGGTGCTTTCACGCTGATCTGCCCTATCTCCTATCTCCTGTGACACTTAATCAATCAGGAGGGACTGGAATAGATCATTTTAAAGTGATAGAGAACTTCATGGGGTATATGTTATTATTAGTAATGGCTACTTATAATGGAATATAATGGAATTATTTGCTTTAATAAGCATTTACATGGCATTTATTATGAACCAAGAATTATTCCAAATACTTTAAAATACTGAAGAGCATTCCCTGAATGAGTTAAGTAGAAATGTTTTTCCCATTAAAGATGAGAAAATTGAGGACCCAAGGGGTTAAATAATGTCACATGAACTATAAGTGACAGAGGTGGGTTTCAATGTGAAGATGGAGGCAGAGTCTGGCCAGCGTGGCTCAGTGGTTGAGCATTGACCTAGGAACCAAGAGGTCATGGTTTGATTCCTGGTCAGGGCACAAGTCTGCGCTGTGGGCTCAATCCCCAGAGTGGGGTGTGAGGATCTCTCTTTCCTTTCCTCTCTAAAATAAATAAAACTATATTAAAAAAATAAATCTCTCTTTTTAAAAAATAAAAATACAATAATAAATAAGATGGAGGCAGAGATTGGAGTGAAATCAAGACACACCTAAGAATGTCAGCAGTGACCCAAAGCCAGAAGAGGCAAGGGATGGGTTTGCCCCGCAGCCTCTGGAGGGAGGAGGGTTCCACTGATGACTTGATTTCCTACTCCTAGACTCCAGAACTGTGAGAGAATAAATTTCTGTAGTATAAAGCACCAAGTGTGTGACAATTTGTTGCAGCTGCTACAATAAGCAGATTCAGAGGAAAATATTTTCTTTTTCAAATGGAATGATAGTAAAAATAAGAGCCAGGGGTTTGACTACCAGCCATGTTCAATAGTTAACATGGTATTCAGACATGAATGAGGCTAGGATGTGTGTATATTAAATTATAACTGGACACCCTGTTAAGATATGCAGATAATCAAAATGACTGGAGTTTAAAAAAATATCTCAGCTGAGGAGTAGCTATGACATTGGAAAGCAATAGTGTATCTCCTTTTAACATTTTCAAAGTGCAGTCTAATTTGACAGGAAACACTGATATAATTAACATAAACCTATCGCAAACATCTAAATCTAGTGTCTGCATTTACTGTAATTCAAATGGAGTAATAAAAACATTTTAACAGACCTCTGTTTGTAAAGTGCAAAGGGGATTATGTTTGCTCTTTTACCAAACACTAAGGGCTTCTTGGGGTGAATGACTGGAAAAGAAATGGTAAAAAATTATTCAGCAGCCCTGACTGGTTTGGCTCAGTGGTTAGAGCGTCAACCTGCAGACAGAAAGGTCCCAGGTTCGATTCCGGTCAAGGGCATGTACCTTGGTTGCGGGCACATCCCCAGGAGGGGGAGTGCAGGAGGTAGCTGATCGATGTTTCTCTTTCATTATTGTTTCTGACTCTCTATCCCTCTCCCTTCCTCTCTGTAAAAAATCAATAAAATATATTAAAAAAAATTATTCAGCAATTGTCCTTCCCTTATCATTTGGTATTTTGAAGTGTAAAGACATTCCCCTTGTGTTTGCATTCTGTTACCCTTTGGGGGAGGGATTAGATTTACTATGTATGATAAAAGAAACATTGTTATTCAAAGATTCTTATCAATGGTAGATGTTTCGTTGGTAGACAGTCAACATAGCAAACATTTCTATGGTGGGTTACTTTAACCTTGAATTAGCTGACCACTTGGTATACTCATCTTGGGGAGAATAATACAAATGTTCAAAGAGTAAGTTCTTTATGCCAAAGAAAGGTCTTGATAGTGGTGTCCTAGACAGACAAAGCCCATTTTTGTCTTTAAAGATTTCCCAGGAATCCAAGCATTATGTGACTACAGATCACTTTTACATCTAATCTAATAAAAGCGTAATATTGAAATTGACCATTTCTTCAGGATGCCTAAGCCATGCCCACCAGCCAATCAGAGCGGCTGTATGCAAATTAACCCATCCAAGATGGAGGCTGGCACTCACAAAGCTGAGTAAACAGACGCTTCCGTTGCAGCAGGAATAAAACTGTTTGCCAGCTGCCTGGGACTCTCTGTGCTCCAGGCAACAACATATTTGCAACATTGTCTTAATTATAGAAGCCTCGGAGCTGAAACAAACAGCAGTCCTGCCTAGAGTCTACTAAGGCAACATTCTTTCAATTTTAGAAGCCACGAGCTGAAGCAGACAGGAGGCTTCATTACTTGCCTAGGCTTAAAGGAACAGTGTATCAATTATAGAAGATAAATAAACCCCAGAAACCTGCTTTCAGCCAGTCTTGCTGGGACATTGGGTCAATGGGAGCTGTGGGCAGCCTGAAAGCCTGAAAATGGCCCTCAGCCCCTCACCCAGGCTGGCCACACCCCAATGGTGTGAGGGATGCCACTGGGGGGCTTGGCCAGCCTGCAAACAGCCATCAGCCCCTCACCCAGACTGGCCAGGCATGCCAGCAGGTGGACATCCCCAGAGGGGTCCCAGACTGCGAGAGGGCACAGGCCGGGCTGAGGGACCTCCCAAGTGCACAAATTTTTGTGCATTGGGCCCCTAGTCATGTTACAAAAACAGAGGGAGAAGAACACAGGAATGTTCATGAGTAAGGAAACCTCAGCATCCTTGCTAAAGGCTCCCTAAGCATCCTCTCTACCCAAAAGCATTTTCTGAATTGAGGTGTTCTCATTTTGACTATCAGTCAGAACCTATAACACCCTGAAGGAATAGTTTCCAAGGGAAAAAAGCACTAGATATAATAGTAATATTAAAATACACAAATGATTAAATTGTTAATTCCAAATAAATACTTAAGTGGAAGGTTATAAGGATCAAGTTATTTTCCTCCCTAGTACTTAGATAAAAGAAAATTACCCTCCCCCCTTTTCTCTCTTCAAGGTCTTTTGCAAAATATAATATAATGCAGTAATGCAGTTCCGTTCACTTCTTATCAGCAGGAAAGAGTATTGGACACATTTTATAAAGAAGAATTTTTCACAGTCAGTTAGTGTTTATATTCCTGTAAATGCCAGCATGGAACAGAGTAAACCATACGCAGAACCAAGAAAGCTTAATACCTGGAATTACTTGAGATACACAGTCCATTCTCCTACTCAATAGAGGACAGTTTTTAAAGAATGATCTTTGTACTCTGAATATTCCATTGAAAGAGAGCTCATTATGTCACAGGTCATCATTTATTGTTTAACTGCTCTGTCATTATTTGTACAAGAGCCATTTTTTCCATTCTTCTTCTTCTTCTTCTTCTTCTTCTTCTTCTTCTTCTTCTTCTTCTTCTTATTATTATTATTATTATTATTATTATTATTATTGGTGGTGGTAGAAACCCTTTGTGGGAGATTTTCTTATCCCAGGTATTGGGTTCAACATCATACGTGGATTATCTCCAGGTAGTGGTTCTCAATGTGTTTTTTTGCCCTCACTCCAAGAAAATTTTGCAGTGTCTGGAGATATCTTTGTTGAACACAAGGAGGAAGATGCTACTAACATGCACTATGTAGAGGTCAGCAATGTTGCTAAAGACCCTATAATACTCAGGACAGCTCCTGAAAACAAAGAAGGATTCAACCCCCAGACTATGAACAATGCCTGTCTTGAGAAACTCTGATTTAAAGTAAAAGCAGAGTGGATGTTCACCAGCTAAACAAATGGTTGGTCATGTTCTCTGCACTCAGGTATCCAGCATTTACCTGGATGAAACGTTTTAAACATGTGTTTAATTGTGGTAAAACACAAAACATAAAATTTACCATTTTAACTATTTTTAAGTATAAAATTCAGGGGCATTAAGTATATTTACAATATTGTACATCTGTCACCACTATCTATTCCCAAAATTTTTTATGATTCCAATAGAAACTCTAAAGCCATCTATACTAATAAAAGAGAAAGATGCAAATTAACCATCACTCCGTCACTCTGCCACTCCACTCCACCCACCAGCCAATCAGGAGTGAGTATGCAAATTAACCCAACTAAGATAGCAGCAGCCATGGAGCCGGAGCAAGCAGGAGGCTTGGGTTGCCTCCCGGGATGGAGGAAGCCAAGCTTCCTACCTGTCCTGGCTGGCCCTGAGCTCTGCTCAAGGCTACAAGTTTTAATTATAGAAGATAAATAAATCCCAGATACCTGCTTCCAGTTGGATGAGACCTCCGTTCAAGGAGGTGCTAAAAAAAAAAAAAAAAAAAAAAAAAGGAGAGCTTGGGTTGCCAGGGGCCCTCAGCCCCTCACCCGGGCTGGCCATACCTCCATGGGGTGAGGGTCTCTGCTGGGGAGCTTGGCCAGCCTGCAAACAGCCATCAGCCCCTCATCCAGGCTGGTCAGGCACCCCAGTAGGGACCCCCACCCTGAAGGGGGTGTGGCCAGCCTGAAAACGGCCCTCTGCCCCTCACTCATGCTGGCCAGGCACCCCAGCAGGAATCCCACCATGATCCAGGACACTCTTCAGTGCAAATTAGCCGGCCCCCACCCGTGCACCAGGCCTCTATCCTATATAATAAAAGGATAATATGCAAATTGACCCTAGTAGCAGAATGACTGGGAATGTCTGGTCACTATGACACACACTGACCACCAGGGGGCAGATACTCAATGCAGCAGCTGCCCCCTGGTGGTCAGTGCACTTCCACAGAGGGAGCTCTGCTCAGCCACAAGGCTCTCCAGCCTCCTCAGCAGCAGTAAGGATGTCCAACTGCAGCTTATGCCTGTTTCCCATTGGCAAGTGGACACCCTCTGAGGGCTCCTGGGATGCCAGAGGGATGTCTGACTGCCAGCTTAGGCCCAATCCCCTGGTAGCAGGCCTAAACCAGCAGGTGGACATACCTGAGGGGTCCCAGACTGCAAGATGGCATAGGCTGGGCTGAAGAACCCGCCCCCCCCCCCCGAATGCACAAATTTTTGTGCACCAGGCCTCTAGTTAAGTAATAATTCCCCAATCTGCCCTACCCATAACTCCTGATAACCATTAATTGATTTCTGTCTCTATGAATGTTCCTAGTCTAGATATTTCATGTAAGTGGAATCATATAATATTTGTCCTTTTGTGTCTAACTTATTTTACTTTAGCACCAAGTTTCCAAGGTTCATCCATAGTGCAGCATGTAACTTCATTCCTTCTTACGGCTGCATAACATTCCATTGTATGTATAGACCGCATTTTATTTATCCATTCATTTGATATTTTCTAAAATTAAGTAGGTAAAAATCCTGCTTCTAATATTTTAGATATAGAAAATGGTAGTGTTTCATTGGGTCCCCCTCATACTCTACCCCCCCCTCCCAAAAGAGGTCATACAAATGAAACAAGAGAACATGTTGCATGTGCAAACCAAATGGTAAGTCTGAAAAGAAAACATCAATTGCAAACTCAAATGTATGTAAGGAAATCCCTTGTACTTGACTTGGTCCCTATTGGAAAACCTTGTTTTGTACCTTAATTGTCCTGTGAAAAATAAAGTGCAGAAGCATAAAAAGCTGAAAAAAATTAAGAAACTAGATGTGACATCAGAATGTGTGAAATTGGGCAAGTATTGATCTTTCTGCAGCCCAGTTTATTCACTGGCAAACTTTTGTTCTGTAGAGCACCAGGTAGCAGATATTTGAAGCTTCACAGGCAACTTCCTGTCTCCATTACATCTAGAGATTGCACTGATCTAGAGAATGCACTTCAAAAATAGTAGGGTTCTCAATCAGGGGTGCTTTTGTTCTTCCCCAGGGTATGTCTGCCAACATCTGAAGACATTTTTGGCTGTCATGTGGGATGGGGGTGCAAGATGTTACTGACATCTAGCCTGTAGAGGCCAGAGCCACTGTTAAATATCCTACAGTACACAGAGCAGGCTTCCCCAGCAAACACTTATCTGTTCCAAACTGTCAATAAATCCTAGTTTGAGGAACTCTTCACTACTGGCTATTCTCTCTTAGTTATGAGGACAGTAAAGAGCTGAAGTCTATTTAATTTTCCTTCATCTAAGATTGAAGTTAATTTATGTTTACTCAATCAGTGTGATAGAGCTCCATAATAGTGTTGGAGGAGTATGAACAACCTGAGTTCCTGCAAACTATATGGCATGGAGAAAACCCATAAAGATGAATCTGATGAAGATCTCTAGCCATGGGGGTAAGTGCAGTTATAGCCTTACAAATCCGTGATTCACAGGGAGGGGAAGGGAGCTAAACAGGGCAGTCATAGATAAGGAATTGTGACATATCAAACACGTTCAGACCACCCACTGAGAAAACCAGAGGCAGGCACTGTAGGTATTCAACGACGGTTCTTTGATGCTTGGAATATGTTTATTTTACCTGCCATGACGCAGTAATACATCTGCTATGGAATCACAGTAAATGCTCATGTAAGAGAGGCAATTGGATCATTGAAAATGTGCAGGGGAAATCTGACACTTTACTCAAAATAATACTAGTAAGAGCATAATTCTAAAGTCCATGCTTCTAATTTTTTTCTTACTGTGTACTAATTGCATTTTCATGGGACCCTAAATGCTTTTTTATTTAAAAAAAAAGTTTAACTGTATTGCTTTTATAGACACTTTAAACTTTCATCTCTTTAAATTCTATTACATTTAACATTATATAGGAACATGATTATTAGGAAATCAGATGATAAATTTTCAGAAATTCACTCTAGCATATCCTATTAAAATTGGATTCTAGGCTCACCTCTGAAGTTTTGGGTTGGAAAGCTCTATCTGTTGAAGGCATTAGTTTGTATTAGCAATAAAGAGCAGTGCTGCATGTCCCAAAGACTTTGAACTAGAATTCTGATTTATAATGCTTCTTTCTGTAATAATCAAAGAAGTAATCTTTTAAGGTATCTTACATGGAAAACTCTGCTGTATAATTTACTGGTGTAAAGTGACAACTTAGATCTATCTGGAGAGGTATGTTCGTTGCTTTTCTACTATTCCAGATTAGAGGGAAGCGTGTGCCAAAGCAAGTAAAGATTATATGTCTGTTGAGTATGATGGGGTTGGGTGGAGGAGGAGTAATGAGAGGTAATGCTGTCCATGTGAGCAGGAGTCACATCTCAGATCATGGAGGGCTTTAAAAATCATACAAATGAGTTGTGGTGTGGGCTATTGAAAGCTTAATTTGGAAAAGTAAAATAATCAAATTAGTGTTGTAGTGATATTATCCTGGATATTTAGTGACATTCTGGAAGTCTTTTTTTTAAAAATAAATTTTGTTGATTTTTTACAGAGAGGAAGGGAGAGGAATAGAGAGCTAGAAACATTGATGAGAGTGAAACATTGATCAGCTGCCTCCTGCACACCTCCTACTGGGGATGTGCCTGCAACCAAGGTACATGCCCTTGACCAGAATCGAACCTGGGACCCTTGAGTCTGTAGGCCGACGCTCTATCCACCGAGCCAAACCGGTTAGGGTTCATTCTGGAAGTCTTATGGAAGATGGATGGGAGGGGCTTAGAGTTGAGGCAGGGAGACTCTTGAGGAGGAAACAAGTGATGCAAAAAAGCAATAAGGACATACACCAAAGCTATTCCTGTGAGGAATGAAGAGGAAGAGGCAGATTGAGAAATATTTAGATATTCAAGGAGGAACAAAACTTGAATCTGCCTTGGTTGTGAAGGAGGCACTTATGAACAAGAACTAAGTAAGACTCTTAGATTACTGATTTAGGATCCCTTTAAATGCTTTACCCACCTTAACTCTTTTAGTCTATGATGCAAAACTTACTACACTGGCAAAGCTGAAATTTGGACCTAATCATCTAACTTCAAAGTACATGCTTTCAACTGTTCTCAATAACCAGTATACATAATAGAGGAGGAAGGGACTATTTGTGATGTTAGTTAAGATAAAGCATTTTATGTTTTGGAAATGTGGAGCCTGAGATGGTTATGGAATACATAGTTAGATCATATAATAGGCAACTAAATGGGTGGAATTTTAAAATTGGATTGTGTGCTACCCTCTCATATTACATCCCAGCTTATTGGATTTTACAGTGATGCCAATGGCAAATATTTACATATTATGCTCAAATCTAAAGAGACCCATGTTACTTGCAAGCATGTTACAGAACATATTGGGAAGCAGTCTGTGGAAAAGGTCCTGTTAACTTTATTATTAGTCATTTTTAATCATATTACATATTAACACTTCAGTACACTTCACAAAATAGCAATTTGGGCTTTTATTCAATCACATTTACTAGAAAAGTGGGAACTGAATTAACTACAATCTAGAAAACAAAAAATTTCATGAATATTAATAGAAAACCAGACAAATGTAATGTATTTGCATTTGCATCACAAAATGTACAATTCATTCTTTTGTGGAATTGCTATTTCCAAACAAGATATATTGCTTTAGTCACTTTAAAAAATGTAAAATGTGAAACATTCAGGGAAAAAAGATAGGCTCAGATCATGAGAAATGTGATAGATTTCTTAATGAAGAAATGAGATTTTGAATAAAGTACTCTCTTTTCAAGCATATTAACGAGATCATATTCAATGAATATGAATCATTAGGAAATAATGAAACAACAAACACACACATCCAGCTGAACCTGCAGATTGCTATGGATTTGCTAAGAATTCCCATGTCATTATTTCTGATTTTTTACCTTGTCCTAAAATCACTACTAGGGTACATATAGTCACTGTAAATTGTTTGCTCGATTCACAACACATCAAGGTTTAATTTATTGAATGATATTTCATTAGTTCGGATGAGTTGAAATATGGCATTTCATTTTCTAAAACTGTGTGGGACCATCCTATCCTATATAATAAAAGCCCAGCGACCGAAAAGGCAGAATGACCAGAATGACCAGAGACCAGAATGATATGGTCCCTTGCCCTGGCTGGCCCCGCTTCCCAGTGGGGACCCCCATCCCGATTGGGGGGCATGAGAGACCTGCAAACCACCCATGGCCCCTTGCCCCTGTCATCCCTGACTCCCAGTGGGGACCCCCACCCTGATCGGGGGCATGGCCAGCCTGCAAACTGCCTGTGGCCCCTCACTCAGGCTGGCCCTGCCCTCCAGCAGGGTCGTGGCTGGCCTGCAAACCCTGTGACCCCTCACCCCAGTTGACCCTGCCCTCCAGTGGGGATCCTCATCTCAATCTGGAGCCCCCTTTAGGACAGGTTGGCCAGCCCCCACCAGTGCATCAGCCTTCTATTTATATATATAAAAGCCTAAGTGACCAGAATGACCAGTCACTATGATGCACACTGACCACCAGGTGGCAGACCCTTAATGTAGAAGCTGCCCCTGGTGGTCAGTGCACTCCCACAGCCAACCTCCCCTGGCCAGCCAACCTCCTGTGGTCCCTCTCCCATGTCAGCAGGTGCCAATCAGCTTGCTGCCCACCATGATGGTGATGCAGCAGCGAGGGAAGGAGGAGGGGAGAGGTGGGGAACCACATGGTGGCAGCATCTGCATCAGGTGTCCGTTCTTTCTGAGCCCAGTCTGGTGATCATCACCTCCTCTTCTGACCCTACCGGGACTTTTGGGCTGGGATGGGGAACTGCGGGTGGGTGGCAGTGGACGTGGCCTCTTTCTCAGGGGGGCTGAGGGCTGTCCCTCCCCCCTGGCCCACAAGCCCCTATTGGCCTGCTGCCCACCTACCATGGTGGCAACATGGTAGAGAGGGAAGGAGGAGGCGGGGGGAGATGGGGAACCATGTGGTGGCAGCATTGGCATCCAGCATCTGTTCCTTCTGCTCCTGGCTCAGTGGCCATTGCCTCCTCTCTCAACCCCGCCAGGGCCTTTGGGCCCTGATCAGCCTGACCCTGATTGCCAGGCCTTGGGACCCTACCATGCACAAATTTTGTGCACCGGGCCTCTAGTTAATCATATAGATACTTAAATAATAATTTAGACTCTGAGTAAAGGTTCAATTTATCTGAATGAAACTGAACAAACATCAAAAAGGAACTAAAATTCATTTTAGATCAAACTGACATTTTCTGATTAGTGATGGTTTAAAATCTCGCCAGGCAAGATTAATCACAGGCAATTTCTTTCTCCATTTTTATTAAATATATGACGCTATGCTTTATTCATGGAACTATTTTAATAAAGTAGGACATTTTTAATGGTTTGGTTTATTTGCTTTATTCTACTTAATTCCCAAATACATGAGGGACAAATGAATAAATCAATAAATCAGTTGGGTATTTTATATAAAATTAATTTTTAAAATAGATCATTTATTTTTCTGCAATCAATTCTTATTCTAAGTATTAATTTATTTAAGTATTATTGTGATAGTTACTAAAAAAAACAAACTGACCTCTCTGGATAGAAATCTAACCTGGGTCAAGTGGTTCGAAGAGAGTAGAGTTGATGCTGCTATCATTTCTGGAGCCGTGGGAGATTGGGAATACAGCAAACTGTTCTCTGTTAGGCGAATAGTAATCACAACATAAGGTATTTCTGGTTAGAGTTACAACTGGTTGTGAAGCAAGTTAGAAGGCAGTCATGTGCCACGTAACAACATTTGGTCAACGAGATGGACTGCATATATGACAGCGTTCCCATAAGATTCAAATGGAGCTGAAAAGTTTCTATTGCCCAGTGACCCCATAGCTCTCATAATGTCCTCAGGTATTTGTGCTTATGCTGGTGTAAACAACCCCACGGTGCTGCAAACCATGTAAAAGGATAGCACATGCATTCTGTACTTGATAATGATAATTATCAACTGTGTTCTTGGTTTGTGTATTTGCTTTACTATACTTTTAGTTGTTACTTTATTTTTTAATTCTTTATTGTTGAAAGTCTTGCATATGCCTCCTTCCCTCCACTATTGTTATTTTAGAGTGCATGCTTCCTTCTGACTTATAAAAAAGTTTGCTATAAAACAGCATGCTGGTGACCCTGGCCACAGCCTCACACATCCTGCGTCTACTGTCTCTTGATTGCATCATTTTCTCTTGTGCTTGACCTAATCTCCTGTTGTTTTGTACAGTAACATGCTGTACAGGCTTATAGCAAAGGAGAAATAGGCTCTACCAGATAGCCTGGGTGTGTAGTAGGCTGTGCCGCCTAGGTTTGTATAAATGCACCCTGTGATGTTTGTACAATGAGGAAATCACCTGCCTTCTCAGGTCATATCCATGTCCCCAAAGTGATGCATGACCATACATTTAAAAAGGGTAAACTCTCTTAAGATCAACTGGAGAAAGGCTGGTTGGATTTAATGAAGTATTGGATCTCCCAATATGAAACACAGGCTACAACATTGGTTGAATAATTTAGGATCCTTTTGCAAATGGAAAAATCTATACCCTGTCTTACACCTAAGGAAGAATATGTCCACTTTTCTTTTCTTTCCTTTGTTTTGTTTTAAGTTTTAAAATGCCAATTATTCATTGCTTGTAGGTTAGTTTTATTGCCATTTTCTAATATTACTAAAGATGAAAGTTTCTTTCCTCTTTTCTTTATAAAACAGATACAGATTGGGTTTGGAATAGTAACCTAAGACATGAAAGTTGATCTATTAATTTTCTGATATTCCAGTGGAACTCTGAGAATATAGGTAAGATATAACACTTGTTGAAAAAGTATTTTTAAAAAAGCAATGAATTTTGTGCATATAATTAACACTACTATATTTACACACTTAAATAAGGTTAAGATAGCCTGGCCGGCATGGCTCAGTGATTGAGTATTGACCTATGAACCAGGAGATCAAGATTGATTACATTAGTACAAAGAACTCATTTGACAGTTTTTGATAGGTTTGATATTTTATTTATTCATAATCTTGCCCACTGTATTAGAATAAGCTGTTACTTGCTTTATTTTACCTTTTGGGTAAAAGTATATATGAGTTTATATAATTTTACCTAAAAAGTAGCTTCAACTCAATTGTGTAAGAAAGACGTGCAGCTAATGGAATCTTTCTCCTTCTCTGTTATCTTCTTTGAACTGGCCTGCAGGGTTTGGGCCTCAACATCCCCTGAGGGATCCGGATTGTGAGAGGGTGCAGGCCAGGCCAAGGGATTCATGCACTAGGCCTCCAGTATGCATATAAGGTCTTTGGTTAATCTCTTCCCACCCTCCCCGCCTTCCCTCTGAGATTCATCAGTCTGTTCTACATTTCCATGCCTGTGGTTTCTGCTCTTGTGTTGAGCGCCTGCCTCCAAGTGGTCAGTGTGCATCATAGCTACTGGCTGGCCGGTTGTCAGGTCACTTAGACTTTTATATATATAGACTAGCGGCCCGGTGCACGGAATTCGTGCATGGAGTGGGAGTGGGGTTGGGGATGGTGTCCTCAGTACAACCTGCACGCTTTCCAATCTGGGACCTCTTGAGGGATGCCTGATCCCACTGACTAAACGGGCAGTCGGACATCCCTTTCACAATCCAGGACTGCTGGCTCCCGACCTCTTGCCTGCTGATTGCCCCTAACCACTCTCTGGCCAGCCTGATCATCACCTAACTGCTCCTGTGCTGGCCTGATTGCCCCTAACTGCCCTCTCCCTGCCAGGATGGCCCCCCCCAACTGCCCTCCCCTGCAGGCCTGGGTTACCCCCAACTGCCCTCCCTTGCTGGCCACCTTGTGGCAGCCATCTTTGACCACATGGGGGAAGCCATCTTGTGACAGTCAATTTGCATATTACTCTTTTATTAGATAGGACGTCCTCTTTTGAGGAGAACATCAATAAAAGCAAGTAGGGGTTACTGCATTTGTAAGAGGGCACTGGATTTTAGCAATCATTTCTTCATTATTTCAATATAAAGATCCTATATAATAAAAGCATAATATGCAAATTGATCATCCCTTTGGGATGCCTAAGCCATGCCCACCAGCCAATCAGAGTGACTGTATGGAAATTAACCCAGCCAACATGGAGGCCGGCACTCATGGAGCTCAGTGAACAGGCAGTTTCCGTTGCAGCAGGAGTGAAACTGTTTGCAGTCTGCCTGGGCTTCTCTTCGCTCCAGGGAACAACATATTTCCAACATTGTTTCGATCCTAGAAGCCTCAGGAGCTGAAGCAAACAGCAGGCCGGGCCTGACTTCTAATTAAACATTGTTTCATTATAGAAGCCAGAGCTGAAGCAGAGAGGAGGCTTCGTTACTTGCCTAGGCCCAGGCTTAAAGGAACAGTGTATCAATTATAGAAGATAAACAAACCCCAGAAACCTGCGTCCAGCCAGCCTTGCTGGGACATTGGGTCAATGGGAGCTGTGGGCAGCCTGAAAGCCTGAAAACACCCCTCAGCCTGTCACCCAGGCTGGCCACACCCCAGTGGGGTGAGGTACGCCACTGGGGGGCTTGGCCAGACTGCAAACAGCCATCAGCCCCTCACCCAGGCTGGCCAGGTACCCCAGTAGGGACCCAAAACCTGAAGGGACTGTGGGCAGCCTGAAAGCCTAAAAACACCCCTCAGCCCATCATCCAGGCTGGCCACACTCCAATGGGGTGAGGGACCCCATTTGGGGGCTTGGCCAGCCTACAAACAGCCATCAGCCCCTCACTCAGGCTGGCCAGGCACACCAGCAGGTGGATATCCCCAGAGGGGTCCCAGACTGCGAGAGGGCACAGGTCGGGCTGAGGGACCTCCCGAGTGCACAAATTTTTGTACACCAGGCCCCTAGTATAAAATAACACTAGATATTCTAGTCACTGAGAAGTAAAAACATATTTGGTTGAACCATATGATATTTGAAAATTTTAACTTATAAAAATGCTATTGCATATGTTCCAATTCAATAGTTATAACAAGTTTGTTTTTTTTTAACTACCTACTCTGTTCTTAGAACTAAACTAGGAACTTTAAATATGATAAATAATCTATTTTTGCAAAATATAAATTATTATTCCCATTTTATAGATGATGAAATTGAAGTTCAGAAAGGTCAAGTGCCTTGTCTATCACCATAAAATTAGGACCATTTTTACATCCAAATTGCATATACTCATGACTAATCATAAATTGATTTTCTTATTGCCTAGGGGGAGTGATCTCAGATGTAGATTCCCTTGTCACTGTGTCTTGGCTACTTCTGGACACACCCAGTCATGAACTCCACATGACTAACTGTGGAGGCTAGAAATGGTCCCTTATATGAAGACAACTTTCCAGTTTGCAGTTCAGAGTTTCTTCTTCTTCTTTTTTTTTTTAAATTCAATTCTTCTTTGGGGATATAGGACTACCAGTTCTCAATATGGAGAGAACAAATAGGATTAAAGCCTTCTGGGGAAGTGCTTGTCCCTTTTGCATATGGAATCTTTCTTTACCAGAAGAGAAAATTTTGAAATAGGAGTAAAAGTATTACAAAACAAGGGAATTACTGTTAAAACTATTAGAAATGGCAGAATAAGTATGTTTGGGAAAAATTGACTTCAATAAACATCTTAGAAGGAGAAATTAGAGGGCAATCTCTCAAAGTTTTTGTTTTTGAGTTACTCTGCCTTTAAATAGATCCCCTGGCAAAAATGTTTGATTTTGAAATTCTGGAAGTTGTCCAAATATATTGGGAACTAACTGGTCTTAAATTTTGTTTGAGGTCTTAAATTTTGTTCAAATGGATATAAAGTAGCCATTGTTTTAACAGTAAATAGTATTTTCCTGAAATTTGTTTGTGAAATGAGTGTTGGACTGTTTCATGTGTGGCAAGAATATGGGTTACAAGATATAAATTTAAGAAGCTACAAATGTTATCATTTGAGGATTATCCACACTTTGAAAATTTCAGATGTGCAGAATTAGAAGTTAATGCGAAAATAAGGTCTATTTCTGAATTCCTGATTTCCATGCTTCATACTTAAATTTGTTAATTTTAAATTTGTTCTTAGATAACTTCATAGCACTGGGATTTTTAAAAGAGATGGAGAGAATAAATCCTTGAATGCATTGTGAGTATTTACCAGTTCTCCAGGGAAAATATTTTTCATTCTTTTTTCTCTTATTATTTAAGATTTTTGTGTTGATACTATAATTTCTAAACGGAGAAGAATAGTGGGAAAATCATAATTTTCATTAAAAGATTTTTAAAATAAAGTTTACAATTAGGTCACAAATGTTTCTATTTGAAGATTTTTTGGATAACAAATATTGAAAATGAAACAAAACAAAGAGAGGATGTAGACATATGGTGTAATAAAATTTGCAAAGTTAACTTTCCTTAACTAGCAATTTTTATCAGCTATTCCAAGGTAGATTTGGAAAACATATTTTTGGTAAACTAATGAAATTTGGGGAAGGTATTTTTTAAAAATAACTGCTTATCTTTGCAATCACCATAGTATGCAATTAGGAGTTCAAACCTGCTAAATTTAAATCCGGTAAAAATTTTGCGTACTTGCACTAAAACCTTTGTTGCTTCTTTTCTCTGAGCTTGTTTTGATGTGGTGATATATAAAAATGCCTCAGAATTATATTGCAATGCGGTGGGGTGGGGTTCAGGGACAAAATTACTTAAAGGTAATGTGGATTTAAAATTTTTATTGGAATGAACTTTCATTTAATGGGGATGTGCATTTGGCAATTCATTGCTTCTGAAAACAGTCAGTTTTACAAAAATTAATAGACTTTGGAAAATTGTCTTAACTAAGCATTTAGGTAAAAATTTAAATTTACAGTATGTTGTACATGTCTATTTTTTAATGTTAACTCAATTTATTTTCTATCATTTTACATTTGTTTCAAAAGTTTGATTTCATTTTATTTTTTTCAATTTTTTTGTGTTGGTTTCAGGCATATAGCTTAATGGTTAATCATTTACTTTACAAAGTATTCCTGTCAATATTTCAGTGCCCAGCTGGCATCATACATTGTTATCACAATATTGTTGACTATATTTACTATGCTTTCCTTTACATCCCTGTGACTATTTTGTAACTACCAATTTGTAATTCTTTTTTAAAAAATATATGTTTTTATTGATTTCAGAGAGACAGGAAGGGAGAGAGAAAATTTTTGCACATCTGAAATTTTCCAAGTGTGGATAATCCCCAAATGATAACATTTGTAGCTTCTTAACTTTATATCTTGTAACCCTATTGGCTGCCTTCTGCATGTCCCCTACTGGGGTTCTAGCCCACAAGCTAGGCATGTGTCTTCACTGGGAATCAAGACACATACTCTTGGTTCCTGGGTTAATACTCCACCCCTGAGACATACCAACAGGCCAATTTCTTAATCCCTTCAACCAGTCCCCCAACATCCCTCCTTTCTGGCAACCACCAGTCCACACCGTTGAGCCTATGAATCTGTTTTAATTCTGTTTGTTTATTTTGTTCTTTAGGTTCCACATATAAGTGAAATCATACGGTATTTGTCTTTCTCCAACTGACTTAGTTCATTGAGCATAATACCCTTTCGGTCCATCCATGCTGTTGCAAACAGTAAGATTTCATTCTTTTTATGGTCAAGTAATATTTCATTGTATACATGTACCATTCTATTATGTGCCGTGGCTTTTAAATCCACTCGCCTATTGATGGGCACTGGGGTTGCTTCTACATCTTGGCGAGTGTAAATAACACTGCAATGAACAGAGCTGTGCATATAACTCTTTTGAATTAGTGTTTTGGATTTCTTCAGATAAATCTCCAGATGTTTCACAAATTTTATTAATGTAGTGTATAACTGGGATAAAAGATATTGGTTTGCACTGCAGGGCAGGGATTCGAAAATGAAGGATTCAGAGCCAAATCTGCCATGAATAACATTTTATAGGAATACAACCATATCCATTTATTTCTGTATTGTCTGTGGGTTCTCAAGCTAGAACAGCCGAGTTGAGTAGCAGCAACATAGACTGCAATGACCCCAACAGTCTGAATTATTTACTACCCGGTCCTTTAGAGGAAATCTTTGTCAATCCCTGCCCTAGAGCTCACGGAATTGAACTTTACTTATGGTCTATGACAAAAAATGGTTACAAACAGCAAGGTAGAGAGGGAAACAAACGAACAAACAAAAATGTGGTTTAAGTAGAAGTATTCACATCAAAATTTGGAATCAGATTTTGGTTCCTGGAACTGAATATAGGAAACATTTAGAATAGACCCAAGAGAAGGTCTTTATCTACATTTTAGGCTTAATCATTGTCACTTACTAAGTGCACATATTTGTAGTTGAAATTACTAATGCTTTCCAGCTTCCTGGACCCTTCTTATTGGTTGCTGCCTCGTTTACTTCCACCTCCTCTGTCAGGGAGTAAACGTTCTCTTGATGGTGACAGAGAGGACCCTATGAACCCGCACAATTTGAAGCCAGTTCCAGCATGGATCTCTATGTGTGTTTTTATAAATTTTGTGTGGGTATGAAAAAATACATTTCTCTTAAAAGGAAATTGTCAGCTAAAATAGCTGCAGTTTTCAGAAAACTAAGAATCCTGGTGCATACAAATTCAAACGTCGGTTGAGAATGGGGTCTAAAAAGCAGGCTTCAAACATCAGTGAGCTAAAAGGATAAGTGCTTTGTATGTAGAAAATGGTAAGTGCTTTGCCCTTTAAAAAGGGGATACAGGAAATATTGCCCTTTTAATATGTCCCGTTGCCTGCCCTGGGTTTGAGGGTGAACAGAGATGGCACTAAGAATGATAAAGCAATAAATCATAAAGCTCCTAAGCTCTTTTTGTGTCGCAGGTCTTACATGTTCAGAAGGCAGTAACAACCTTCAGTACATATCAGTTTCCCTCCCTGGGATGGAGATTGAAGAAACTGCGAGAGAAAGACTAGAAAGAAAAATGTTTTTGCCTCTTTTTACTTTCCTTACTTTGAAATTTCTGTAGTTTATACGTTAATTGGAGATCTGAATGGCTCCAGTTATAAGTTGATATCTAAAGCAGAAAGAAAAAAACAACACACACTCAGGTCTGTATCTCAGCCGGAATCCAAAGTAAGCATAATTATTTCTTTTTTTTTTTTAATGTTCAAAGAATTTTAGCTTCTTTCCACTCTTTTCCTGTGTTACCTGTCGTTTCTCTTCATGCATTCGAAACTCACCAACCCTCCTCTGAATGGTTCTCTTTTAGGGTCTAAAATTCCAGCGTAAGTGAGAAAGCATAAGAAGCTGTTAGAAAAATCTCTGTCCTTTGGAAAGTCCATCGACATATAATTTAACATATTAAGGATGAGCGAGAGCAGAAATTTCCTTGTAATTATGAAGGCAGCAGGACATTTTCTTGGTGATTGATGGGCCGGACTTGGGGTCATTTGTAAGTTTAATTTGGGGACGTAGTCAGAATCAGAGAATAATAGTGGTTCCACGACTCTGCAGGTTTCATGTGGAACTTTATGTAAATGTTCCTGCAATCGTGACTTGCTTTTTCCTTTAGTCACAAGAGTTAGCTATTTGGTATACCACTTTAGGAAATTAGCTGGTGACTGAAAAATACACAATGAGGACGTCCTGCTGTATTCCAAACACATTGAACTTCAGGGCTCATATTTGTGGTAGAGTCAGGACAATCTCTATTAGATGCTCATAGAAGCAGGAAATGCATCCTTCTCCACAGTGTGCAGAAAACTGACACCCACAGACCTTCTAGGAACAGCCAGGCAGTGCCCCTGGAGGGAGCTCCATGAATAGTGTCCTGCCATGAGTTCCCTCTTTAGCTCTCCAGATGTGTCCCGTGTGACCAACTAGAAACCTCGGTCCACACACCACTTGAATTGAACATGGAGGCTTCTCTTTATTTCTTCCTGGACTTCTTTATCAAAATTGTCCTTTTTACACATTTTTTTTGGTCATTGGATGCCTACCAGTTTATTTTTCCTGAGTTTTGCTTTCAAGCTTTTCTCCACCGACTTGCCTCCAGTTAATCAACACCTTCCTCCTCGGGCTGCCCCTTGCAGCGCTATAATCAGCATCAATCATTTTTAAGTACCTCCACTCGACTTTCCCCATGTTGTACACTTTTCTTGTAAAACAGCTCCCATAATAGCATAGAAGATCTGGAGCCAGATTGCATGGGCTGCAATCCTCGTTCACTGAGTGACTTGGCAAATTATTTAATATTTCTGGCCTCTGTTTCATCTTCTTTAAATGGGGGTGATCACAGCACTTTCCGCAGATGGCTGTTGTGATGATGAGAAGAGGTGATGCAGGTAAAACATTTGGGATAGTGCTGGAGACGTACTAAATAGTTAACTTTGAAAAAAACCTGTCATTATTTCAGCTTTATCTCGGTATAACTGACAAAGTTGTAATATGTTTCAAGTGTACAGCATGACGATTTGGTAAATGTATACATTATGAAAGGATTTCCACCACTGAATTACTTCACACATCTGTCACCTCACATATTCAAGTTTTTCTTTCCTTTTTTTGTGTGTGTAAGGGCACTCACCTTCTACTCTCAGCAAATTTCAAATATACAAAAAAATGTTATTTGTTATAGTAGCCACGTTAGTTAGACATTAGATCCTCAGGCCTTAATCATATTATAACTGAAAGTTTGTAACTTTTAACCAACCTCTCATTATTTCCCTCACTTCCCAGGCCCTGGCAACCACCATTCTACTCTGTTTCTACGAGTTCAACTTTTTTCTTTCAACAATTCTACATATAAGTGATATTATGCAGTATTTGTCTTTCTCTGTCTGGCTTATTTCACTTAGCATAATGCTCTCCAAGTTCACCCATGTTGTATCAAATGGCAGGATTTCCTGCTTCTCTTTTTTAAGGCTGAGTAATATTCATATGCTAGTATATCATATTTTCTTGACTCATGCATCTGTTAGACACTTCCATTGCTTCCATACCTTGGCTATTGTGAATAATACTGCCATGAACATGGGAGTCCAGATAGTTCTTTAAGATAGTGATTTCATTTCCTGCAGATGCTATCCAGAAGTAGAAATGCTGGATTATATGGCAGTTCTGTTTTTGATTTCCTGAGGAAGCTCTATCCTGTTTGCTTAGAGTGGCTGCACCAACTCCCATTACCACAGTGCCAAGTGTTCCCTTTTCTCCACATTCTTGTTAACACGATTTCTCTTAGGTAATTTTTAGATCTCCTATTTCTTTGTTGAAATTCTCACTTTGTTCATGCATTGCTCCCTGACCTTGAGGAGCATCTGTAGGATCATTATTTTGAACTCTCTGTTAAGTAAATCATTTATCTATGCTTCATTAAGACTGATTTCCAGAGACTTATTTTGTCTTTTGTTCGCAACATATTCCTTTATTTCTTCATTTCCCTTGACTCTCTGCATTGATTTCTACATGCTAGATAAAAATGCCACCTCACCCAGTGTTGACAGAGAGGTCTTGCCTAGGAAATGAAGGTTGTTCATGAGCCTGGCTTGAGCTCCTGGTTGTCTCTCAAAACTCTGTGATTGTTGTATGAGTGCTTTCTTTGTTCTTGGTCTCCAATGGCTACCGATGAGCCAAGACCCACCAGTGTTCCAGAGAGAAGAAGCATAGTCTGCGCTTACATCAGACTGATCAGAAGCCGGACTCTGTGGCACAGTTACTCCCTGCCAGAGAGAAGCTGGGAGATGGGCATTTGTCTTCTTCCTGTGCTGAGCCTGGGTGCAAGGCCAAGGGGCGGTGGTGCTCCTGTGCCCATTTAAAAACTATACCTTTGCTTGCTACAGTCCCATGGGGCTCATAAATGCAAGTCCTGCTGGCTATAAGAGTAAGGTAATTTGGGGAGGGGGGCATCTCTCATCAGCAGCTGTAAAACCTGGGGTGCCACATGTGCAGCTATTTCCAGAGAGATGTGGCAATATTGTTTTATTGTTGGGGCGTGCTGGAGGGAGAAAGAGGCAGAAGTGTCCTCCAGTTCTGCTGGGCTCTTTGGAGGATCACAGACAGTCCTTAGATGCATGAAAAGTGCAAGCCTCCCATCAGACAGTAGCTTATAAAATATGCCATCAAACCCCCTCTCAGGTAAGACTGGCAGATGGGCATTTTCACTTGCTCCCTCTGTGCTGAGCCCTAGGGGGTAGCAGTGACAAGTTCTTAGGCACCCATTAAGAACTGCTTCTTTGAAAAAATCCCAAACTAACTTCACACCTAAAGGAACTAGAAAAAGAATAAATAAAGCCAAAGTTGGTAGAAAGAAGTAAATAGAAGTTAATAATAAAGATTAGAGCAGTAATAATTGCAGTAGACTAAAAAATAGCAATAAAGATTAATGAAACTAAGAGCTGGTTCTTGGAACAGATAAATAAAATCAATAAACTTGTATTTAGATTTACCAAGAAAGACAAAGATCCAGAGACATAGAAGCATGGAACAGACTGTCAAATCTCAGAGAGAAGGTGGGGGTGGGTGGTTGGGTGGGAAAAGATTAACCAAAGAACATACATGCATATATGCATAACTCATATGGACACAGACAATAGTGTGGAAAAGGTCTGGCAGTGGGATAGAAGGGTTAATGGGGAGAAAGGGGACATATGTAATACTTTCAACAATAAATACTTAAGAAAAAAAGAAGGTAACCTTAGAATATGGAGTATGTGCAGTACTTGATTAAGAAAATTAATAAAAGGAAAGGAAAGAACAAATAGCTTAATGATTAGATATAATCAATTCATTTAATGAATTAAATATTTGCTACTTTATATTTAAAAAAAAAAAAAGCGTCCACATAAATAAAATTGGAAATGAAAGAGAAGTTACAACAGATACCAAAAAAATACAAAGGATCATGTAAGGCTAAACACCAATAATTTGGACAATCTAGAAGAAATGAATAAATTCCTAAAAACACACAAATTTCCTAGACTGAAATAGACATAGAAAATCTGAATAGACCAATTACTAGTAAGAAGATTGAATCAGTAATAAAAAACTCTCACCAAACAAAGATACACAAGATGTCTTCAAGGATGAATTCTACCAAAATTCAAAGGAGATTTAATACCTATCCTTCTCAAACTCTTCCAACAAAACCCCACACACAACCACTTCCAAACTTATTTTAATTAAGAGGCTGGCATTATCCTTATGTCACAACTAAAGATAACACACACACACACACGAATATTACTTAGCCATGAAAAAGAATAAAATCTTGCCATTTGCCATAACATGGATAGATCTTGATAGTATTATGCTAAGTAAAACAAGTCAGAAAGAAAGACAAATACTGCATGATTTTGCTCATGTGGGACCTAACCCTTCCCTCCCCCCAAAAAACAACAACAAAACAAATACAAGCTCATAGACACACAGGAGACTCATGGTTCCCATGAGAGAGGTTGGTTGAAATGAGTGAAGGGATTGCAGCATTATTCACAATAGCCAAGAGATGGAAAGCAAATAGACATATTGCTAGACATTGTTGGTGAGCAGCCAACCTAGGCTAAATAAAAACATTAAATTCTAGTACAGTCTACATTGACTAAATATATGGCGGATGACATGTGAGGATTATACAGAACTCAATCTAAGTAAGACAACAGAAGCCTGACGTGCTAAAGAAAGATCTCTCAAAGAAAGAAAAAGACAGCTGTCACATTATTATTCAGCGAGATGTTCATAGATTGCTTTCTTGCATTACAAGCCTTAAAAAACCTTCCAATCTCCTATTCTTTACCAATATAAGAACTCTCCATAAAGCAGCTATTTTTCTCTTTGGCACTTCTAAAATGTTTGCTTCAACATTTGCTTGATAAGTGGAAAAATTTATTTGGGCAACATTTACTATACATTTTTGCTTTTCCCCCCATGAGCTCTCATATAGCATTTGTCACAACTTTAAAAATAAAATAAATGTTTTATAGTCTAAAATTTTAAAAAATAAATGAGTGAAGGGGATCAAGAGATCTAAACTGGTTATAAGATAAACAAGTTATTGAGATGTACAGCACAGGGGATAGAGAGCATAATGTTATATCAGCTTTGTATGGTGGCAGATGGCAACTAGACTCATTACGGTGATCATTTCATAATGTATAAGCACGTTGAATCACTGTGCTATTCACATGGAACAAATATAACATTGTATGTCAATTATACCTCACTTAAAAAACAACTGCATCTTTGATTTCTATCGTCCTGCGAATCTCGTGGATGCAAACCCTATTGGATTCGGAGCTAGAAGTCGTGGGGGCCCATCCCTTGGGAGGGAAACTTAAAAGCTGTACAAAGGCTTCATTTCTCAGTGAGAAGCTGGGAGTTGGCGTCTCTCCCAATTTTATGGTGAAGGTGTGCCTCAGCCTTTCCTACCCGTTTTGAGGTGGGTACTTTCTCATTGGCCTGATGTGGAGGAGTCAACGGCTAGTCGGGAATTCCTGCAGAGGGGGCCATGCAATGTGTCCTGGGGAAGAGGTGAGCTCAGGAGTCTCTGTGTAGCCATTTTGGTTCCCTGAGTGACATAAAGATTTTTTTGTCTTATTTTAAATTTAAGTTGGCCTAAAACAAGTCTATGACATAAGTGCTGAATAAAAATATTTATAAATAATGATAAAAAGTATTTTCCATCTAATAATTTAGCAGGTTACAAACATCTAATGTTGGCGAGGCTGTGGGGAAATTGACACTTGCTAGGAAGCGTGTAATCGGTTCAACCTTCATGCACAATATAAAGGCAGCATCGTAAGGCTTATATTATTCCTCAACACTGCACAGTGTTGAGGAATGCCTACAGTACGTTCATTGAGTGCCTTCCCGGCGAGCCCAGAAGCATGTAGATTGCTCACACACCACACATGGGTCGTGAGGAGCCTGTTTACCTCGTCAGCTTCCTCCCACTATTACCTCTGTAACATCTCACCGACATCATGTTAGATTTGATGCTGAGCTCACAGCTGGGGTTCTCCTGGGATCTTAGAGGTTCTGTTATAAGCCTCTAGTTCCTCATTATCTTTAAATGCCTTATAGAACCAACTTCTCTCCTCAGGTTATGGTGTAGGAAGCAGAGGACCCTGGCGATCACTTCATCGATCTACTCCAAACCCCCTTATGTTCACCCTACACTGGTAGGGAAGCCGTGGGCTTTCTCTTCCTGCCATGTCTTGAATTCTCTCTGCTTTAGGCTGACAGTAAAAGTCCCTGTATTAGGCATGTAGGAAAAATCTAAGATCTACTCTGACAGGCTTGACTTTTGATATATACATGGGGTCTAAAGCAGTTTAGAATATTCCTTTCTCTCTCTTCTAAGACCGTTTTGCTACTGAGTCAAGAAAGTCAGCTGGAGGCCAAACCTGTTTAACAGACTCTGCTCTGGGTGGCACCTGACCTCTGTTTCACTAGATGGGCAAGAAGCCTCAGCACTGGAGATGGATGACTGAAAGGGAATTAAAAGGGAAATAAAGCCTGGCCGGTGTGGCTCAGTGGTTGTGTGTTGACCCATGAACCAAGAGGTTATGGTCTGATCTCCAGTCAGGGCACATGCCCAGGTTGCGAGCTTGATCCCCAGTAGGGGACGTGTAGGAGGCAGCCAATCAATAATTCTCTCTTATCACTGATGTTTTTATCCCCTCTCTCTGAAATTAGTTAAAAAAGATTAAAAAAAAATAAAAGGGAAATAAAAATACATTGCTTTAATATCCCACCAGCATTATTCACCTCATAATACAAAGGGGAGGAATACAAAACAAACTTATTGTTCGTTGCTGTTTCACACTCCAGGCATATGCAAAGAACTTCTTCTAAAGACCTTGCCTTGCAGCCCCTGGACCCGGGAGTAGCTGAATCAGCTGTACTAATGAGACACAGGTTCAGCTAGCCTTGTTTATGAAACCTTCTTCCCTGAATATGTCATATTTCTACATGAAAAAAAGATTCCAAGTATTTTCAAATGTCCTTTTCAGCCAAAATATTGCATACTTTTTACAACAGTTGGTTGTAAATCACATCTTTCCTATTTCCCCTCCAGGCCATCATTATAACTCCCATATTGAATGGAAAGTAGAATACTTCACAATATCCCCATTAACTAACAGATAACTTTCGTCATTGGTTAAAGGATTTTGATTGGTTCATATTTGCATATGCCAAAGTTCTTTCATTACTGGCTTTCTGCCCATGAGTATTACCTCAAGGGGACTCAAAACAAAAGCTTTCTGGTTAGGAATGCCAAGAAAGCTACTATGAAAATGCAGCGAGACAAACTCTTCTGGTGGAATGTCAATTCGCTTATATAGCAAAACACTCGTGTAAGGTGAGCAGCTGTACCCTGGCATGCTTCAGCTCAGCTTGAATTTTAGCTGAATAATTCCGTGCAGCTCCATTTGTTACTTAATGTAGCTATGAAAACATATTGGCCCCTTGGTCTTCGGCATTCACCGTTCAGCACTAAGAGTACTTAACATTCTTTTTGTTCCTCTTGGAAAAAAAGTTATTTTTCCCCTTTTACTGTTGATAGAGAATATTTTGAATGACTTTTTTACTTTGAAAAACAGAATAGAACCTCGTGGTGAGGTCATAGGATTTGCTGCGCCAGGCTGTTTTGTTGATTTAGCTGTCAGATGAGCAAGAAAATAAAAGGGGAAAGTAAAAGGTTCAGGTCGGATAGGAGATATTATAAGCCAAGTGACAAATATAACTCCTGAGAAATGTAAAATAAGGTGGTTGAGACTAAATGTAGACTTTTTAAGTCCTATGGGGATTGGCTGTATGTAGAACATTGCAATAATCATTGGCAGAAAAATTATGTTTCAATATAATTAACCCAGGGGGAGAGGCGCTCCCCTCCCTCTGTGAATACCTAGGACATTCAATGGAACAACTACTATTTTTAGCTCAGGTGCTACTGATAGCACAGTGAAGTCATCTTTATGATTATGGGAGCATCCTTTGTCCACAGCTACTTGAAAATATTTTAAAAAGGCACTAAAAAGTGCCAAGAGCCAGGTTATAGTACTCCAGACTGCATTTAATAATGAAAAGTCTACCCAATCTTTACTTTTTAACAATGCAAAACATTGTTCAGGTGAACCTTAAAAAAAAGTGAGTATAAATATTTTAGTATTATTGTTGGATTTTTTTCTTTTAATTTCTATTTCTCGCCTCCCCCCCAAATATCTAAATTTTAAATATGTTTGGGCCAAGCAAGTTAGTAACAATGGTTAAATGGTACCATATGTTAACATACAGATATGTAATATATTTTAGAGATTTTAAATATACTTGACAACATGAGCTCCCTGTGGTTGGACTTTATTCCTTGAATCTTCTGTCATCGATCAATCATCTAAATCCATCCACCCTTTTGGATTCACTGGAGGGAGAAAATGCCATCTCCATGAGCATCTTGCAGAAGAGTGAGAGGACACACGCAGTTGGTGCCCACTCTCCCCTGCATCTCAGTCTAATTCTGAAGTAAAGATTTGAGTTGAAAGGAAGCTCAAATAGTATATTCCTTCTCCCTCTCTCTCTCTCTTTCTCCAAATAGAAAAACAGCAGAATTTATTTCCTTTCCTTTTACTGAAGTGAAAAAGGCCCTTCTTAGGACAGCATATAATCTAATAAAAGAGTAATATGCAAGTTAACCCTCACTCTGTTACACCTAAGCCACAACCACCAGCCAATCAGAGCGATGATATGCAAATTAACCCAGCCAAGATGGCGGCCAGCAGCCACAGAGCTAGAGCAAACAGGAGGCCAGCGATGGAGGAAACTGCCTGCCTAGGCTGGCTGTGGCCTCCACTCAAGGCAACAAAGTTTCTATTATAGAAGGTAAATAAAACCCAGAAACCTGCTTCCAGCCAGCCTTGCTGGGACCTTGTGTCAATGGGAGCTGTGGCCAGCCTTCAAGTAGCCCTCAGACCCTCACCCAGGCTGGCCAGGCACTCCAGTAGGGACCCAAACCCTGAAGGAGCTGTGGGCAGCCTGAAAACGGCCCTCAGACCCTCACCCAGGCTGGCCACACCCCCATGGGGTGAGGGTCCCCACTGGGGGGGCTTGGCTAGCCTGCAAATAGCCATCAGCCCCTCACCCAGGCTGGCCAGGCATGCCAGCAGGTGGACAACCCCGAGGGGTCCCAGACTGTGAGAGGGCACAGGCCTGGCTGAGGGACCCCCCTCCCCCCTAAGTGCACAAATTTTTGTGCTCTGGGCCCCTAGTTATATTAGAAAAGCTGTTCAGGCTTCTTTAGAAACAAGAAACAACTGATAGGTAAGCCCTGCCTTTTCTTCTTACAAACTTAGTCTATAAAAGAAAGTCAACGTGTCACACATTGACATTTGCCTTTGATTTCCTATCTGAAAAGTGGTTTCTGCATTTACAGCCCCCAGTTCCTCACCCAGGAATGAAGTGCAGTGTGTCAGGGGGCCCTGATTTCAGTGGTGCTTTGAATTCTACTCTCTTTGAAAGGTTAGGGCAGAGGTCAGGCTTATCCTGCATCACTGCCCATCGCCTTCTTCTCACAGTAAGCCACACCGGGGGTTAATAATAACACGAGGCACCTGCCTCAGAGCCGTGCCCCCAGCGCAGAGGGCATTTCACCTAATGGCTCCCCCCCTCATTATTCTGTATTTACAATTAACCAAGCATTACAATTAAGCACCTCTTTCCCCTAGTAAATATGTTTTTCAATTGACATCTTTAATTTTAAAGTAGGTTATTGCATAAAAGAAACCAAGATAAGATCATGGTGAGGATATTTTAAATGTTTTGGGGGAAGGGGTGATAATTCCACCATTCCTCTAGGGCAGGCATCCTCAAACCACGGCCCATGGGCCACATGTGGGCGTTTTTGCCGCCGCTGCCTGTGCTTAAAATAAGATATGTGCAGTGTGCATAGGAATTTGTTCATAGTTTTTTTAAAACTATATTCCAGCCCTCCAATGGTCTGAGGGACAGTGAACTGGCCCCCTGTTTAAAAAGTTTGAGGACCCCCGTTCTAGGGGATCAGAGGTTGTTAGTGAGGATGGCCTTCAGGCAAAGAGGGGGGACCACCTATATAGTAAACAAAACAAAACAAACACAAAAACCGATCATGTCAACATGCAGTAGGGAAGAGGGTGAATGAGAGAATCTTGACAAAAATGAGAACTGGGAAGCAAGGCTCAGCTTTTCAAGAGGATGCTTTTCACAAGAAACACTTGAGGAGCCTCCAGAACCCCAGCAGGAAAACGCCAATCCGAGCAAGAAGCACTTCTTGTCAATTTTGAGTTGAATCTTAAAAGAGATGTGATGTTGCATACATACATCTCAAGGAGTCATTAGGAAGGACTGGATGACTTAATATTTGTGAAATTTTTAGCATAGTCATATAGTAACACCTTTGTTATTTTCATCACAGTTTGTCCTATGAGGTAGATACTAGTCTTATTCCTTTTCGTGTGTGTCTCCGAAGGGTATGTCACTTGCTGGGAGAGACTGCATGTCCCTGGGACTGTCAATTAGGTGACCACGCATCTCTGGCCAAGGGTGGGGCTGAAGTGCAAGCTGGTCTCCTCAGAAGTGCTCTTCCTTGCTTCTCAGTTCTAAACAGTACTGAGAACGGCTGGAATTCTCCACATTGTGTCCTGAAGAGAGAGATCTGAATCCTTGGGACAAACGCTGTTTTCTGTGCTTTCGCGTTCTTGAGCTTTTATTTTAATTCTTGAGCTACTCCATACTTTTTGAATACCTGCTGATTTTCCACTGTGATTTTGGTCCTGCACTGCCCTCTGCTTGGGCGAGGGGCTAGCCCAGGATGGAGGGAAATGACCGTGCCCACAGGTGGCTCTGCTGTGGCCTCCGCTGAGCTGGCCCCTGGGAAAGCTAACGTTGGTAGCATCCTCTGTCTTGGGGAAGGGAGGATTTGAATGGCCCCAGGGCACACGTGACTTGTGACTTCCCTAGTACAATAAAATCACGTTACTAAAGGTGGCCTCAAACTTTCTTCATCCGTTATTCTGCACCATCAAAGTAATGATGACTTGCGAGGTCTGTAGCATTTGTTTGAGTGCCTATGTTTATCTCATAACTTTCTTCATATATTTTGATACGACTAACCACTCTGTTTGTAAATCCGGTCTCTATTTCCTCTTACTGAACCCAAGTATTATTGATTACTTAGAGAGGGGACCATGCCTTTTTCTACCCATCTTGGCCGCCACATTCTAGCTTCGCTGTGTGTATCGGAGATGATTTCTGATTATTCCCCACCAGGTGCAGCTGCCTCGCATTTCAAAACACCTGCCTTTCCTCTCCACCCTTCGTGTGCGGGCTCGTGCTGTTTCCCCCCACTTGAGCTGTTCTTCCTCTCCACTTCATCTTATAAAGCCCCACACCTCAAGTTTCAAGAGGCCCTCTTCCCTTACATCTCAATCCAAGCTGGTTTCTCTCTGAATCCCCGTTGCTCTTACATGGAGTACCTCACATTACAGTAATTATTTCATAGGTGAGTGTTTAAACCCCTACCTACATAGTAAGATTCCGGTAAACAGTGGTCAATTCTTCCTCCCCAACATTTAAAAATCTAAAGTTCTAAACATACAAAAAAAGATTAAAGGAATTTCATGGTGTGACTTGTCATATGCCCACCTATGGCCTGCAATTTTACTATGCTGAATTCACTTCATCGTGTATATATCCTTCCATCTAGCCCTTATTTTATTTTTGTGTGTGATACACTGAAATAATTTGAAGAAATCAGTCCCATTTTATCACCAAAACTTCAGCGTATTTATTGTTAACTAGAGTCACATTTTTACTGGCATTTTTGTGATTAAATTTCTATACTCCAGAGCACCCAGCAGAGTAGGGGCCATATCATAGAACATCAATGTATCCACACTGGATTGGATTTAGACACCAGTTTGAAATCTGTTACTAACTAACAGTGTGGAAACCCAAATAAATGGTTTCTGGACCTGTAGAGGTGGGTGTGTTTTATAGGTTTGCAGAAGAGGTACGTACCAACCCAACTTGTGATCTGTCAGATACATTCTAGGGGGATGGGTGATCAGGCAAAGTTTCAGGAGGCAGACAGGTCACCATCTGATGGATTGAAATATTAATATGGACCTGGTTATACTTAAGAAGCAAGAGAGGACTACTCTAGTTTATCTAAAGATACACATTAAAATAGGTGATAAAATAGCCCAAAAGACAAAAATAGGGTTCATGTGTACTAGCCTGAGCACTGGACCCGGTTGGATGGAAGCTCAGCTCCTATATAAAGCAGCACACACTCCAAATGGAGCATTTGGGCTCAGGCAGATGGATCTGGAAGAAGGTGTTCTAAACCTGTGTAGTTTCTGACATCCTATTAGAAGAAAGTTACAGTGCTCCTCAGATTTGGCATCACCTTGTAAAACATGTTATTCCAGTAGTCATTATTCACCCACGTCCCCCCTTTAACTGATATAGTATATGTATAACTATAGTCACATCCTTATTTCTAAGGATGTTTATTTATATCACATGTCTATTTACTAGTATATCCACATACATTCCCTCATTCTTCAAATGACAGGCCCCTTCTCATTCAGGTATCTCTGGTCAACAACTCTTTGAAGAGTCCTCTCTGGACCCTTTTATTTAAAAGGAAGGTCCACTCTCCTCATTATACTCGTACCTTGTACTCTATTTTACCTGAAACATATCACAGTTACTAACTACAGGGTGTCACAAAAAATGTACACACACACACTTTGAATCATTGTAAAGGCTGCGTTTATTAAAATACATTTCATTTTCAAATTGAGCTGTCAGCTATTAAAGTGTGGATACATTTTTGGGGATACCCTATCATACTTCTTTATTTATGTCTTATCTTTCCAATTTAGTAGGTGAATGGCAGAATTGTATTTCCCCCTTTTCCTGTATGATTAGAACTTATTAGAGTACCTGATCCATAGTAGACACCTAATTAAAATTTACTGAATTGTAGACATTGAAAATTCACGAGTAAGGAAAAAGTTTATTCTAGTATTATCCCAAATGCTCTTGCTGTGTTTGACTCCTACCTTCTCATTTCCTTATACTTTGATCTATCTTGGCCTTTTGACTGGGGACTGCACCCAGACTTGCCTTTCTGGACAGTGCCCCCAGTTACAAATCATGGACCCCATCTCTGAAAGCTCTCATTCCTTTCGCATGCTTCTCTCAGCTAGGGGTAAGAAGGAAATTATATCCGAAGGAAGAAATTGACTACAAGCTGTGAATGACTGAGAACACTTAATGTGTTAAACCTCCTGAGGATGTTTACATATTATGAGAGGGGCAAACTGGCAGTGTGACTAGGCAACTTAAATAATTTCAGGCAGTGTATGTAGAATAGACCTAGGGATTTAGTTGACTAAAAACCCAATCTGTATGGTCTGAAAATTGAAAAACTCGCATCCTTCTTTGAGTGCATTCTATGTCATGCACTCTTACATTACATAGAATACTGACTTCCATTATCTGTGACTCATTTATATGGGAGCTGATCTCTTGAACAAGACAAAGAATAATTAGGATGACGAGGGTTTTCCAATCATGTCAGTTGAGGAACAGGTTAGGAGCTGGAAATATGTAATTTACAACAGAAAGACTTAGGGAAGACTTGCTTCACTCATTTTAAGTGAATAAAGAATATCTATTGAACACATATATGCTAGCACTAAATTAGGTAGTAGGGAAAATTAGCGATTAAAAACAAAACATTTACCTACATTTATCGCCTATAATATAGCACATGATGTAGTGGGTAGTAATCAGAGTTGAACTCTGGATTCAGACTTCCTGATTGGGAAGACATCTGTGTGATCTGCCAGTGCCCTGAGCTCTGTGCCTCCATGTCCTCCTCCTTAAAGTGAATAGAATAGAACCTCCTTGGGCGAATGTTAGAAATAGTTAATGAAATCCAGGTAAAGAGCTCAAAAGTATGCTTGATTAGTAAAAGCTTAATGAGTGGTAGCTATTTTATTATAAATATCATCATTTAAACATTTTTGAAAGAAAAGAATTAGAATCAATAACTTCTTCAATCTCGAAGGCCCTCTGCCAATGCCATCTATTTTTTTTCCTTTCCTTTAGCAACTTAATGTTTTCAGTGCTCAGGCTAAAATTCATTTTCTAATTTCTTATATGAACATTTTACTATTTGCATATTTGCATGTGCCAAACCTACTGGCTGGATATTCTCTAGGAAACTATATTTCCTTGGCCTTCATCTACTTAACTGATCTTTGGTAAGATTTCCATGATGGAGTCTAATTGCTTTGCTTCTACTTGTCACAAATTCCCCCTTACATTCTTGCTTGTAGAGGGTTAATTCAGTTTCACATATGGTCTTGGAGGCCATATACCTTTATTAATACTTATTTCTAGCATTTTCTTTTTTAATTTTTATTTTCTTCTTCTAGCATTTAAAAAGTGTTTTTATTGATGTGCAGAGAGAGAAAGGGCAAGGGAGAGAGAGATAAAAACATCAATGATTAGAGAGAATCATCGATTGGCTGCCTCTAGAACACCCCACACTGGGAATCAAACCTGCAACCCAGGCATGTGCCTTGACTGGGAATTGAACTGTGACTTCCTGGTTCACAGGTCAATGCTCAATCACTGAGCCACACTGACCAGGCTCTTTCTAGCATTTTTACAGTAGTTTAAATGTGATAAGAATAAGAGATCTTTGCACCATTTATTGTTTGTTTTTGGAAGTGGGATAACTTTGACTATATCCAAAACACCATGAGACCCGAGCATGCGGGGAGTGGAAAGTAAGGAGTATCCATAGGGAACAGTCGAGGTTGGCTTTGATTCAAGATGATCTCACTTTAGGAATATTTTAGGGAGGAAAATCTGAACAGCAATGAGCTGGGCAGCAGGAAAGTTAAACAGAGGGGATCTAGAGTTAAATGGTCTAGGTGAAAACCTTGCTTCAGTTACTAGTTTCATGAACTTACATAAATTACTTGTTCTCTTTAAGTCCCAGTTTCCTAATCTCTTAAATGATATTATAAAAATAACTACCCTTAAAGATATTGTGAACACTAAACGAGATTGTGTAAAAGTATTTATCATAGTGTTTCTCAGAGAAGTGTTGAATAAATACAATAAGATACATATTAGTATCATATAGATATTAATGGTCATATTATTATTAGGTTTCTAGCACATCCTTGTAAATAAATCTTATGTGTTGGATCCACCCCAAACTTGCCAGATATGTCCACCTCAGAACTTTCTGGACAGCCTTCTTCCCTGTTGTCATGGAAATAAATCTGCTTTTGGCAGTACAGACTTTTGTGCCCACTCCATGATCCTATTCATATGCTTTTAGTACCGTATTCGAGGCCCTTCCTCTGATATCTCCAAGACTATCACTTTCCCATCTGTGAAACTATAAAAGGAAGCAAGCCACTAAGCAAGGAACTTCAAAACATTCCCACAAGAGTTAGAGGATTAATTCTCCTACTGCCCAATCAGTACTGCCAGGCGCAGCGGCTCTCAGAATAAGCCACTGGGCACATTCACTTCACACAAAATATATATTAATTATCCCCAACTTTTCTTTAGCAGATTTTGTAGGACACATTGGAATATATGTTATGTGATTATACAGCCCTGTCAACAGCTTCTGGCATCTTTCTGAGAAATAGACAAACTGAGTATCTACATCATGAATATGAAGGAGAAATGAAGGAGATAAAAATGGACTGGATAAATTTTTTTCTTTCACCAAACATATTGTACCTCCTTCAAATAAATCTCTTACACAACACTCATGATGGACATTTAATAAATGTGAACTGATATAGTATATGATTTTTGAGACCTTCCTGTAGATTGAGAAATATGTTACTAAAAATTTATAGGAAAATTTCATATGGAGAAGAAATATATGTGATGTCTTTGATCATCTTGTCCATTAAAAAATGAAATCACATTAAATTCAACTGATAGGGCTGTGAAAAACTTTGGAGGAGATCCAGAAGATAGGGCCTAAAATAATTAAATGCTTAGGGAACAAAACTGTGAGAGTAAGTTTATTTAATTGGAAGGAGAAATATCTGTAGAAAACTTCATTAAAGTTTTTATGAAGTGTTTTTAATGAGATGTTATAAAATGAAAAGCAGTGAGCAATTTTTCTAGTCCCAGGGCAGCAATAGAAGAAAAATAGACTTATATGGATGATAAAGCAGAACAGTAATACTATGCCTTTGATGCCTTTCAAAGAACTTTCATATACATGACACTCACTGAAGCCTGCATAACAGAAAATGGGTGCTATTCTGTTTGTGTTTCAAAGACAGGAAAGAGCAGTAAACTTCGAACTGTAACAGAGAATGCTTTGCTCCCTCACTTCCCCATTCCCAGGGGTCTGCCCTTTAGGTGTCTTGTGCCTTCGTTTTGAATGGTAAGAGACATAAAAAGATCTAGCCTTCTGCTCTAGGCCAAGGTTCTAGGCCAGGGCTACCCTCCCTGGGCAATACTCTATGTTCTAATGATGCATCACTGAATGGAATTATTTGTGGTTCTCTATGACCATGCTGATGCACATCAACAAAATCAGCATTCTGGGTTTTGACATGATTTGTATTTAGCTATTTTTTTTCCCTAAGAGTCACTATTTCTTTAGGTCACTCCTGATCAGAGAGAGAGTAGAACTATGTCATTAACATGGAGAGTTCAGTCCTTTTGATACTATGGTGGATGTTATCATGAGTGTAGCAATGTGTGTCTAGGTTATCTAACAAGAAAATTAATTTGCCTAGATGTAAGTCAAGTCTTTAAGTGCTGATGTGATTATGCGCCTCAGCAGTTTTGGTGAATTCTGTGGTGTGCTGCCCTGAGTTCCCTTGTGGTCGGAGGGCGTATGAAGGACAGGTCCCTTGACTCAGTTCAGGAAACTATGAAACATACCTACTCCAGTGTTCTTTTTAAGGGCAGCTGCAGCCTCTGTTGCAACTGCTTTCCAATTCAACTTCTATCTCTGCTGAGGAGTGCTTCTCTCACTGCCTTATAGTGAGATATTTAACAAATTCCCCTAATAAACTTCCTGCATGCCAATCTCCACTATTTTCAAGGAATCTGACCTAAGATACTAGTTCTTAGGTCTCAGTGGCTGAGAACCAATCCTTATAACTGCAGGAATTACAATGATAGAATCTCCCTCTTCAAATATTTTTAGGAATCCTCAGGGCTTCTTGCACAAGGGGGTCCCAGTACCAGACTTGCTCACATGCAGTTTCTGGGCATCACCAATCCAAGATTTTACTTTTTCTTGTTCTAAGAATTCCCCACAGAGGCTATGCTAAGCTGGACTGCGTTTCCATGACTCTTTTCTGAGGTCTGTGTACAAGAGGAGTTGAAATTCTCCTTTAGCACATTCTCTGCTACTGTTCTACTGGCAAAGATGAAGGCGATTGTAATCAAGTGCAAGCAGGAGGATGCTCCTTTGCTATTTTGTTCATTTGGAAGATGGAAATACATTCCCAGGGCGTGGTTGAATTCATCCCAGCCCATCACATGACTGAAAAGTTTTGTGCTCCAAATGGTGAGAGCTTTACCAAAGTGTCCAACAAGCTCCTATGTAAATGCTTATGCTATTTGATATAGGGCTTTGTTCTAAAATCTCCTCCTTTTTATCTTTGGAACATTTTTGTCTGGAGTTCAGATATTACTGGTAATAGAATTAATATAATTATTACAAAGTTAAAAAGTGGGAGAGACCAAGGACTGAATCCAGTATCCTAAATAATAAAAGGGTAATATGCAAATAGACTGAACAGCAGAACAGCAAATCAAAGTGTCATATGCTAATGATACAGTAAAGCTGCTCAACTGCTTGCTATGATGTGCACTGACCACCAGGGGGCAGATGCTCTGACTGGTAGGTTAGTTTGCTGCTGGGGTCTGGCCAATCGGGCCTGAGCAAGATGGGCCAGGCACGCCCTGGAGCCCTCCTGGGATCCCTCCCCAGTCTTATTGTGCACCAGTGGGGTCCCTCAGCCTGGCCTGCACCCTCTCGCAATCCAGGACCCCTCAGAGGATGTCGGAGAGCTGGTTTCAGCCCAACCCCACAGGCCACTCTCCTTGGGAGGGCACCAGATGCAGGGCTCATGGCTCATGCTGTTGGGGCAGCATGCGTCTCTCCTGAGATTGGGACTGATTGGGTGCAAGCCTGTGGCAGGCACAGTGGGGCTGGGATGAGCGGGAGTGGCAGGTAGGAACTGCAGGCAGCATTGGACTGTGGGTTTTGACCCGATCCCTGCAGGCCATCCAGAGGGACCCCACCCGTGCACGAATTCATGCACCAGGCCTCTAGTATATTATAAAGAAGAAATGTACTGTCTCATGATGACATTGGAATATTACTTGAAGAAATATTGAAAGTCTTTGTTCTATGTTTATTGAGTTCAAACACTTGGCTCAGTACCAGTATCTATCTATGAAACCAGCTTTCAATTTAAAAAAGAACTCACTAAATCTTTTAAAAAGTGTTAAACTATTCTTAAATGAGTCAGTGTTAGGTGGAAGTAACTTCACAGATCTTAAATTGTAAAACAATTTACCTCAATAGATACCTTCTTTTTATTTAATGTATGGATGAAGTCATGAACAGTTTGTTGAGAATGAAGCTGGGATAGCTTCTTTTAGCTTCATTTAGAAAGTTAGATGGCTGGCCATTTTTTAACATAAGTGAGATTGTCTATATTTTGAGTCCACTGCAGAAATTGTTCGAAAAAAGTTAATTAAGATAAATATATTGTCAAAGAATGAAGCCTACTACTAAGAGTGGGATTTGAAGAATTTTCACAGTAAACATCTTTTCTAGTAGTTGTTTTAAGACAGTAATCAAATATCCTCTAACCACGATGATAGATCCTAGTTAGGGAGTGGCAGGGGGCCTACAGAAGCAGGTTGGAAACTATCTGAATATAAAGTTACATTATTGAATCACCACTCCTTAACTTAATAAACAAATATTCCCTTGACATTTTCTCATAAATCTTCTTTTTCAACAAGTTTAACCCTTTTATTTTTACTGTACTGTGTGGCAAAGTGTTCTCTGACTCTATTAATACTGCTTTTCAACCTAAATTCCCATATATTCAGTTTGCCCCTAAGTCTTCACTTGCTTCCTGTTATTTTCTTAAAACAATCTTGTCTTAAAGATGATAGAGTACACACATTTTAGAATTACCCAGAGATAAGGCTGTTAGGGACTGACGTTCATTTTGCCATACATCTGCCACCATGCAAGAATACTTTAAACACAATAGCTAAGAATTGGAATATCTACACAATAGAATGTGTGGTACATCTACACAATGGAATACTATGCCGCTATAAAAAAGAAGGAACTTTAACCATTTGCAACAGCATGGATGGAACTGGAGAGCATTATGCTAAGCAAAATAAGCCAATCGGAGAAAGATAAATATCACATGATCTCACTCATATGTGGAATATGATGATCAACATAATTTGATGAACAAGAATAGATCCAGAGACAAATGGCAGGGAACTAGGATTAGAGAGCAACCAAAGGACTTGTATGCATGCATATTAGCATAACCCATGGACACAGACACTGGGGTGGTGGGGGCTTGCCTGGGATGGGAATGGCTGGGGAGAAGGGGGGTTACCTGGGGAAAAAGGAGAAGTATGTAAACTTTAGACAATAAAAAAATTATAAAAAAAGAACAGTTTAAACATAGTCATTTCTGACAGTTGTAGAATGCTAGCACTAATAACAAAGGATGAAAATGCAAAGACTTCCTCAGCATACGTGGCTAATTCTCAAAACAATTTCCTGCCATTAATTAATTAATTAATTAATTTATGATTCTCTGCATTAGAAATTACCTATTATATGTTTGCTAATGATTTGCTGAAGAGCTAACCCTTGAATTTCATGTTCTCATCAGACCCAATCTCCATCTGTTGTTCCCTTGCTAAATTCCTAATCTTTTTTCAAAACGCAGTTCATTTCCCACCCCTGGTATAGCTGTACTTGCCAACTGCTACCTCCCTGTCTTCTCATTAGAGTGGTTGCTCTCAGGACATGAGGGTCAACCAGTTCTCTGGTCTGTCTCAGCATCTCAACACACCAGAAGATGAGAAATTGTGGACCTGAATTTTTACTTTTGTATATTTGCTAATAGTCATTCCATTTGGACAGTTTGAAGCGAATTGTAAACATGTGATTACATAGTTAAACAATGACTTGAAAAACATTTTCAGTATCAAACTGACCAGTCGAATCCACTGAGATATGACTCAGTGAACAAACTGTTTACATTACGATTATGATGTCTTTGCTCAGAAAGTTCCGTTTATTTCTGCAGCACTAGGCACCAAACTGAAATTCAACTTCTTTGTTTCTTAAGAAAAAAATTTGAAATACAACTATATATGTTAGCAGAAGATTGTATCTAGTAATCTTAAACAACACTAAAACTATCACCTTCTAGACCCAAAGAGAGTCTTTAAAATTTTTCTCAAGCTTAATATTTAGTGAAATAAATCTTAGTTTTATAGTGAATATTCATAATCGATAAACTACACTATAATAAACTACACTATAACTCACTGTCCAGCTAGTATTGATGTATGTTATGTACAGACATGTTATGTATGTATGAATAATATATGATGTATGGATTAAGGAGCAAGAGCAATGTTTAGATTTATGTATTTACACACATGTCAATTTAATAACAAAGTATTATCTGTATTTCCCATATTGAGCTCTAGTTTTCCTGCATTTCCTCTAAGAAATACCAGATGGAGGAGCTGATGGAAATGATACAGAAATTAATATTGAAGTAATGGTTTGACCTTTTTAAGATGAAAAGCTTGCCAAACTTTCCATACTGACATGGCAACGTTTTAGGAATAAATCTAATATCTTTTAGATTTAGCACAGTTCAAAAGTCACCATCTGTTTCACAAAGTGAAGGTTCTCACTATTACATGGTTTCTTGGCTCCAAGACTAAAAGCAGGTAATCCACATAACACTGACTTTCAGGAATATGTGAGAAACTTTTAC
>PVJC01011418.1:22071-41740 GCA_004026665.1 Murina feae | reverse complement strand
AGAACTTCTGTGCTGGAGACACCCTTATGGGGCAAGAGTTGTTACAGTGGAGCTTTTATGCTCACTGCATCTGCCCCGAGTGTGTTCCTTGTGGATCTGTTTTGTTTAGGTTAGTCCCTCTCTGGCCACTGGGTGCGGCTGGCTCCTGTATCTTTAAGGAGGTGTTGCTGCAGAAGCCTCTGACGCACTTGGGAGGGGCCAGGCCTCGGGGAGTTCGCCGGGCGGGGCGGAGCAAATAGCTATGGCGCTTCTCAGCCCTGCACTGAGAGACGCCAGGTCTCTGTGTCCCACGGTAATTGCTGCAAGCAACGCTGAGAGAAACCCGTTTTGGATTTCCTCCTGATGCCAGTCTCTGGGTGTCTGTGGGACCTCCGAAACTCACCTGGAACTGGAGTTCAGAGCCGCTGGGAGCTTGTGGCTCTCTCCGTTTTGGAAAAGAACCACAACCTCCGGTACCAGCCCTTCCCCGAGCCTGTGCGTGCGCCTCCGTACCTCTGTACTTTGCTTCCGCCACTCCTCTGAGTCTCAGACTCTTCTCTGGTTGTAGGATTTTCACTCAGCCAGCCGTCCTGTGGGTGCGAGTGGTGTCCATGTGTTCTTTTCGTGGTTTTTCTGAAATAGTTGTTCACAGCTGCATATACGGTGTCTCCCCTATGCCGCCATCTTGTTTCTCCCCTCTTAAGTTTATTTAACTTGGAAATTATTTAGCTTCTTGGATTAATATTATTTATCAAATTTGAAAAAAAAGTCTATTTTCTTCTCAAGTATACTTTATGCCCCTTTCCTGTCCTTGTCATTTTCTCATTATGACTCTGTTGTTATGTTGGATAGTATCCCACAGATCACTGAGATTCTGTTCATTTTTCCTTATTACTTTTGTTTCTTTTCACCAAACTGGATAATCTTAATTAGACTAACTTCGAGTTTTTGAATTCTTTCTTCTGACAGCTCAAATGAGTTTTTTATTTTAGTTATTATACTTTAGAGTTTCTATTTAGTTCTATATTTATAATTTAAGTCTAATATTTTCTTTTTAGTGAGATATTGTTTTCATGTTTTTTCTTTGATTGTTTAGATATAAATTTTTTAGCATTTTCAATATATCTATTATAGCTTATTTAAAGTCAATGTCTACTGGGCTTATCATCTGAGTTTTCTCTGGGACATTTGCCATTAATGTCCCTTCCTGTGTATATTATTTTGTTTCTTTGTATGTCTTAACATCTTTTTATTAAAGTTGGACATTCTACATAATATAATGAGGCAACTTTAGAAGTGAGTTTTTATTAGAATTCCAACATTTGTTTTGCTGTTTGTTTAGTGATTTCCCTGGACTAATCTGAAAAAAAAAATCTATATTCTTTGTCATGTGCAGTCACTTTAACTTAGTGTTAAACTAATAATTGGAGTGAGTTGTACATAAGTGGCTTGAGCCTACAAGTTTCTTACCCCTCCTGAAGGGATCTATAGGTATGTCAGGGCCTTTAACATTTGAAAAGTTTAAAACTCTGCCTTAGCCTTTTCTTCTAGCTCACAAGAAACCTCTAGGACAGCCAGAGATTAATATCTCCTCAGGTCTTTCCTTGGCAGTGCACATGTGTGAGATCTACTAGATATTGAGGAATATGTCAGAATTTTACAGAGCCCTACTGGATATATCATTCCCTAGATTTTCACTTTAAGGTTTTTGCCCAGCCTCTTTTCTGCTGGCATTGCTACTGGTATTACTTCCTTAGGTAGCTGGCAGCTATAATTTTTAAAAACCCACCTATCAGATTCCACAAACATCCTATAATTAGGCTTTTCTCAGTGAGTGAGCTCTGAGTCAGGTCAAATACAGATAAGTTCTGTGAATAAGGCTTTTCCAAAGAGTTGACATGGTGACAATTCTCTGAGAGGAAGGCTTTTGGGGGAATTCTAAATCTATTCTGAACCCTTCCGTGGGTGCTATGCTACTGGTTTTCACAGTCACCATCATTCTGAGGTTATGGTTTCAAAGACTACCGGGATGATGTGGTGGGGGTTGGGTGCAAATAGGGCAAGTTAAAACACCACAAAGCTCATTGCAAGTCAGCCATTTTTCTTGTACGAACACTTTTCAGATTGTTACAAGTTTTTGGTTAAGGTCTAGAATTCTAAAAAGTTGACTTTGACATTTTTTCCCAGTGTCCTCATTGCTTTTAATGGAGGCACAGATTTTTGGTGGTTTTTATTTTACCATTCCAGAATACTTTTGCCTTTTGTCTTTTTTTACACAAACTATCTTTGGAGAATCAAATAATTGGGGGAGGAAGGAGATTATTCTTTTCAAAAGAATACTAGACAATAAATTAAGAAGAAATAATGGTATTAAGAATACCACAATTGCCCTAGCCAGTTTGGCTCAATGGATAGAGAGTCAGCCCGTGGACTGAAGGGTTCCAGGTTTGATTCCAGTCAAGCACATGTACCCCAGTTACAGGCTCCCGGCTCTGGTTGGGTGCATGCGGGAGGCAACCAATGAATGTGTCTCTATCACATCGGTGTTTCTCTCTGTCTCTCCCTTTTCCTTCCACTCTCTAAAAATCAATGGAAATTTTTGGATGAGGATTAATTTAAAAAAAATAAATGAAAAGAAGACCACAAATGTGGAATCTCCAATGGCATGGATCTAAATAAAGAACATCAATGTATTCTAAAATTCATTAGAAGAAAAGTTCATAAGAAAGTGTGTCATGGGTAGGTCAAGACAAAACCTAAATTCACTGTGCAGTTTTAATATCACTGAAACAGGCAAACCAGTCAACAAGTGCCTCCCAATGTGATACAAAAGGATTTATACAGTTCTAACCATGGGAGCATTTAGCCAGAAAATCTGAACCTAAATCTAATCAAGCTTCCATGTATGACCACTAGTTTGCAGGAAACATGGAAAATAGAGAAACTAGTTAAATAATACCACACAGAAGCAATTCATGACTTCAGAATGTGGGAGAACACAAGGGACAAATGACCTATACACTCTTCTCACTAAACACATGACATTCTAAAAAGGGAGAAAACAGCGTGTTTTAAAAGTTTAAGACATAAAGCACCCAAATGTAGTAAGTGGATGTTATTTGAGTAGCGACTCAAACCAACCAACTACAAAAAGACATTTCTGAGACAAGCAGAACATTTGAATATGGATTGGGTTATTAGATAAGATCAAGAAACTATTGTTAATTTTATTACATTTAATAATGGTATTGTTTAAAAAGAACTCTTAGAATAATGTTGAAACTGTTAGAACAATATAAAATACAGGTGAAATGATACATTGGTCTAATAAAAATAATCAAGGAGAAGGATAATTGATGAAAGAAGATTGCAGAGCATAATTGATGAGGCTAGGTGATGTCTACATGGGATCTATCATATTTTTTATGCGGTTGGAAATGTTTCATGATAAGTTAAACATAAAATTTTCAGTAGTGTCTCATCTCACAGGTAAAGCCAAAGTCCTGACAAGCCCTTACATGATCTGGCGTCTTCTCCTCATTCCCAGCTCCATCACACCCTCCTCCTTCAGCACTTTCAGGTACTGTCCTGCATCTCCTCTACCCAGATAGCCACAAGGTTCTCTCCTTCACCTTCTTTCTGGTCAAATACCTTCTTTCCAGGGAGGACTTTCCTGACTGCCCTCATTTCTCTTTTCATCTACTCACATACCCTATCCCCTTCCATACTTAATTTTTCTCCTTTTGTCCTCTTAACATACATTTTCTTTATGGTTCTTGTTTATTATTGATTTCCTCCTTTCTAATATAAGCCCCCAGGAGGGCAGGGTATTTTATGTGTTTGCTTCACTGCTGAATCACCAGCCTTGAGAACAATGCCTCACACACTAGCACTCAATGATAATGTATTGAAGTAATTAACTGGCAAAACACCAAACACACAAGAGCTCAACAAACGTAATTACCACTCATAATTAGCCCTGTGATACAAATAATTTAACAACTCATCAGACTTTATAGTCATTTGCTTGTTCCTACTGATGTGTTGGGACAGTTAAACACTGAGTATGAAACGTAGACAGCTAGCGTCAGCATGAAGGACGTTCATCCCTGATTGTAGCAGTGGAATGTGTTAAGACAACTTTAGGCTTCAAACTTCTGTGCCATGGGCTTTGTGAAATAGCCATGCTGGTATTATCTCTACAAAAGAATAAACTGAAGATCAGAGAGGCTGCAGAAGATTGCTGCTTGAACAGGACTTCTGATGGTGACCCTTCTTCCCAAGGGCCCAGAGAAGACGTAAAGTGAGGGATGGGGCTGCCACTGGATCAGCCAGTACTGTCAAACACAGCCTCTTCCCCCTGATTGTGCCCAGATACAAAGACAGAATATGACGCTGACCCTGCCAGGAAAGGCGACATCTCTGTCAGCCCACTACTCCACATTCGTCCTGGGAACCTGCCTACTCAGAAGAACTGGGGCTCCCACTGAGCCACAGGTGTTCCACTGCGCAGAAGCGGTCCGCGTGGGGCTCCTCGCACTGCGCCTCCAGCATTCTTGCTACAAGTACAACGTTTGATCACGTGAGCGGGAGGTGAGGGGCACCACCACCCAGGAAGCAGCGCCTACTTTGATACCCTGGCTGCGAGACCCTGCCGCAGCCCTGAACCAAGGGCGCTAGCTATGACTTCACACGCCTCTGGATCTACACATGAGTGTAGGAAACTCTGGTCAAGTTGTTACCGGTGTTAGGACCAGGAGGGAGAAGAAGAAGGGCAGGGGCTCCCAACAACCCCCTAGTCCCAGTGCTTACAGTTGGGAAGAACTCCAATGAATACATCGTGCTTTTTACTTACTCCTTTCAATACCCTTTCTTCCAATGTGTGTTGTCAATAACTGACCTGTTTTACAGGTACAGCATCCTCTCAGATAAAGGTATGTTGGCTATTTACAGAAGGAGAACATAGGAGTATAGTGACTCGGGAATGCCAGGGTCATGGAGCAAGTAGTGACAATACTGATTCTTGCCTTCCACCTTTGACTATATTTCTATATTTTTTTTATGGTTTAGAAGAGGTATGTTAGATTTTGCAATAGAGAATATATCAATGGACATGTATATTCTTTTTTCTTTTTTTAAAAAAAAATTTTACTTAAGTATAGCTGGTCTACAACCTTATTTTTGTTATATTAGTTTCAGGTGTACAGTATAGTGATTCAGCATTTTTATACCTTATAATGTGATCACCCCACTAATTCTAGTCATTATTTCTCACCATATAAACTTAATACAATAGTATTGACTATTTTCCCCTTCCATGAAAACTCATATTCTTGATGGTTGATATTCAAGAACGATGAGTTAAGAGTTCCTCTGATTGTATATTTCCTTTCCTAGGTGAGTTTGCAAGCATTGCTTGAGAGAGTCTTCAATGGTGATTAAGTAAATTCTGCTGCTGCCAATATGGAACAGTCCAGTGAGAGTTCCTCATGCAAAAAGTGGCTCTTCTGGGAATCACTTCCTGCAATGCAGGTGGACTGCCCATAGAAATTCAGTTTGACCCTCAACCTCAAAACCAGTTTCTTTTCTTTACCCAAGACTTCTTAGTATGTACCATATGTCGCATTAAGCCTGTTCTCTCTCCCTCCCTCCCCTCTTGGATTCATTTGCTCTGAAGAATGACTGTATTTGTCTTTGTGGTAATCTCCAGGGCTGCCCAAAATTAATTCAATAAATGCTTTAAGGCTGACCTTCCAAACATATGTTATAGGACTTGCATAAACAATTTGATACAATTATATATAACTAGAGGCCCAGTGCACAAAAATTTGTGCACTTGGGGAAGGGAGTCCCTCAGCCTGGCCTGTGCTCTCTCGCAGTCTGGGAAGCCTAGGGTGATGTCTACCTGCTGGCTTAGGCCTGCTCCCTGGGTGATGTGGCCTAAACTAACAGTCAGACATCCCTCTGGCAGCCCAGGAGCCCTCCAAAACTATAGTGGGAGATTGGAGTCTTATAATTAGTTAACTGATGAAAGGTTGAAGGGAACTTGAAGAAATTTTAACTTAAACCTATATTACTCATTCCATATCATTATACTTCATTTTTTCTGTTTCATATTTCATTGATACATCCATTTGGTAACTGATCCTTGAGAACTAATAGTTGATGTAAATTGGAAAATAAATTAGTTTAAATAAATTTTGAACCCATGAATTTAGACATAAGAGTTGGTTGTTGACAAAAGGTTGGCAAATCTAAATTATGGAAAGAATAAGTTCCATAAAATTTTGCAGAATCAAAAAGTGAATTCTCAAAGCCATAGGAGAAGAGTTTCAGAAAGGCAGAGCAAGAATAAACAAATATTTTGGTTGCAAGTAACAGAAAAAACTCATACTAGCATAAGGAAAACATTTTTTAATATATTTTTTTATTGATTTCAGAAAGGAAGGGAGAAGGAGAGAGAGAAACATCAATGATGAGAGAGGATCACTGATCAGCTGCCTCCTGCACAGCCCACACTGGGGACTGAGCCCATAACTCAGGCATGTGCCCTGACTGGGAATCAAACTGTGACCTTCTGGTTCATAGGTCAATGCTCAATCACTGAGCCACGCCGACTGGGCAGAAAACATTTTTTTTAAATCTGGATATGTCTTCTAGAACCCAAGAACAGGAAGCATCTCAGTTTCAGAAAAGGCTCAGAATTTGGAAACTGAAAGTTATTTGTTTTCTTGCTCTGTTTCTCATCTCTGATATTTGTGGATGTCTTTTTACCTATATGATAGAACATGGCAATGCAATTTGTTTTAGGAGTTTATATCTTTTTAGCAAGAGATAAGCCCAGACTAAGGCTATATCTTAGTTCTAAATATACAATTGCTGGGAAAGAGATGCTGATGGGTCGAAATTGAGACAGATTCTTTGTCTCTCTTTCAATCAGGTAAATCATGAACTAGTTCCTACACATATAAAGCATAAACAGATAAATGGGACACATACCCAAATGGGTGTCCATACTGGTGAAACAACAGAGAGCAATAATTTATGGCTGCCATAGCTTTTGAGCAACTCTTTTTTTATTGGTTGCTAAGTTGTAAAAGCTACTTTTCTGAAAGTTAAATCAAAAAAATTATATCCCCCAACTTCTCCAGCAATCAGAGTTCAGACCAATCACATACCCTCACACTAGATTTTGATTTGGAAGAAAACAACAAAAGAGACCATGTACTGAGCATAAATTCTGCTTGCACCGATGACTGTCCAGGGAGTCAAGGAAAGTTTGACCATTTGCAGCACAGTTCTACAGCAGAATTCTGGAGTGGGAAGAAGCAAGGAAACCTTCTCCTCAGTCTAGATAGGACATTTGACTCTGAGCATTGTTCTATAAGCTTAACCTTCACAATGATTCTGTGTACTCATTAATATCCTATTTTGCTTAAACCAGCAGGTTAAATTCTGTTGTCTGCATCTGAGAAGCATAAGCTCACAAAGTGTCTTTAAAGTTGGGGGTAAAACATAGATGAATATAATAAGATAATTTGAATGTTTAAGGTATCATTAGCTATGTCCAAGACAGCATATCAATGATTGATTATAAATTCTTATTTAAGGAAATTGTTTCATTGTGAAAAATTAGGGAAAGCAAGAATAAATTTCTCAATGACATTTAAGTGCCTTATCTGAGAAAATAATTATGTTTATTTTCCTATATTTTCTTTTAGAAATAGAATCCATTCAGTCTCTCTAATATCTATGTTATATTTTGGATAAGATGTCAACACCCCGCATTGTGTTGAAAACAGAAACCAGGTCGTTGGGGGTAAGGACTAAGTGCTACTTGAGTGAATAAATTATCTTTGATGTTGCAAGTTTAAAATATTACTTTTTAAATGAGACATTGACTCCTTTACCTCAACTATCCAATGGAAGACAATTGATGGAATGAATTCTAGCAATCCTACCTTTGTGATTTCCTTCTTTAAATGTATGTCTATAAAGAAGTAAATCTGAGCCCTAACCAGTGTGGCTCAGTGGATAGAGCGTTGGCCTGCGGACTGAAAGGTCCCGGGTTTGATTCCGGTCAAGGGCATTTGGTTGCAGGCACATCCCCTGTAGGAGGTGTGTAGGAGCCAGCTGATCAATGTTTCTCTCTCATTGATGTTTCTAACTCTCTATCCCTCTCCCTTCCCCTCTGTAAAAAATCAATAAAATATATATTTTTTTAAAAAAAGAAGTAAATCTGAGACTGTGGATCATAAAGAAAATGATGAGGTTGGGGGTTATAGTCAAGAGATATGCTAAATCACAAGGCTTTGTGGACATTGATCATCTCACAGCATCGTGTTCCTAACATACATTTATCTTGGGAAAGGTGATATTCTGGACCACTATTCCTAGTCCTTCACTGTAACCTAACCAAGCATGCTACATCTTCCCCCAACATACATCCTGATTAATGGGGCCTTGAGTCATATTTAACCCCAAGACTGTAAGATAAATCATGGTTTAGGAAAGTTCCGAAGATCACTGGGGCCAGGATTTAGCAGGTATGGTTATGAGTGGGTCCTCCCACCACATGGTGCAAAGCCCAAAGGCAAAATTACTATTAGAAAAAAACACACAAAACAAAACATTGTCCCATTAGCTGGTTGAGGAGGATGGAGATGGTAGAACATTATAAAAAATAATAATAAGTGGAACTGAGTGTAGTGTATGGAAGACCAAATAAACAGGAGGAGGCAGTGGCAGAAGGGCCTGTAGAGACTGAAGCTCTTTTCTCAGAGCCAGAAGACTCTAGGTGTTTGTCCTTCTGCCCTAATCCTCAAAGAAGCCTCTAGACTCATTTACCTGAAAGCAATCACACCATTACAAGTTGCTAAAACAAACCACACAGCACTTCATGAATAATCCTTGTATGAGCTACATGTAGCAATTCTAAGTGCTTTTGTGGCTGTTACATTCCTCCATCACCTTGACTTCTCCCCAGTTTTTTATAATTTCTAGGGCTGACCAGAGTAGCAGAGGCACCTATGATTCAGAAACAGTGGAAACCATACTCCCCCCCATGCCCTTTCTAGTTCCCATTTTGTAATTCTCTTGAAATTTGATATGTCTGGGTAATTAATTATGACATTCCTGTCTTATAGGCTGCCCAAGTAATGATTGGTCTGATCCACTGTGCTCTGGGGTATATCTGGATACAGTTATATATCAAGCAAATTGAACTACTTTCATTAACCTACACACCTATAGCCTTGCTATCAGGATACCCATTTTTTGCAACTTTGAGTGTGAGTGAATAAATTAATATACTTATTCAATATATTTAGTGATTGCTTCTGTGGCCGGGCAATGTGAAAACCATCTGTGAAAATACACAATTACTGCTGTCAAAGAATTTTTAGATCTATTGAGAATATTTCAAAGTGACAAATTTATTTATAAAATTCTTCCAAACAGTGATTCTATCTAGTTGAATGAATGTTAGAACCAAGGAATGGTAAGTTTTCCAAAGGACATTTTAGGTACATGGCAAGTGGTTGATGACTGTTCAGCTTACCTAATTGCCCATGTTTACTATTAATATGAGCAAGCTGAGAGCCAGCACATAATTGCTGGAGCAACAGAAGAGACTTTTAAAAGTAATTCAGCAAAAGAAAGAGAGCAGGCTGCTTTTGAGCCAAGAGGAATGTGAAAGGATTCAACAGGGGCTTCTGAGGAATTTGTATTGTCTTATAGCAAAGAATAAAATATTCTATCTCCTTCAATTTTCCAAGACTTCTCAGTAATAAGTGCCTATCTCACAGAAATATTTTTCATTCATTCGTTTGGCAAATATTTATTGAATATCTAATATGGACCAGGCTCTGTTCTACAGCAGTGAACAAAACAGACCATGATATCTACCCTTGTAAAAATTAACTTTTAGCCCTATCTGGTTTGGCTCCGTGGCTAGAGTGTTGGCCTGCGAACTGGGTCCCGGGTTCAAGTCTTATCACCAAGGCTTCTCTCACTGTCTTTCCCCATTCCTTCCACTCTCTCTGAAAAACAACGGAAAAATATTCTTGGGTGAGGATTAGCAAAAAAAGGAAATTACCTTTTAGTGAAAGATAATATATTAAAAGGTGAAAAGGACTGTGTGCGGGGGGCGGGGATAAAATGTAGAGGAGGGCAATGAAGTATGAGATTAGAGCAGGTTGCAGTTTTTCATAGGATATTCAAGCTTCACTGATAAAAGACATTTGAGCAAAGACTTGAAGGATTTGAAAGGAGAAGTCACAGAGCTATCTAGAGAAGAATGTGCAAGAAAGATCAGCTGACAGCAAGCCTGGAGGTTTACTGAACAATAAAAAAGCCAGTTAGGATAAAGCAAATTGAGCTAAGAAAAGCTTAGTAGGGAAAGAAGTCAGTTATATGATAGGTAGTGTGTTAATCTAAGTACTTGTATCATTGCATGTACTATAACTCTGAATAAAGTGAGAGGCATTGCAGGGTGTTGAACAGAGGAATGACGTGATTTGACTTAAATTTTAAAGAACCATTAAAAGATCATAAATGAGCAAAGGTAAAAGCAAGGACACTTCTTAAAATCTTATTACAATTAACCAGATGAGAGAAGATAGTCAAACCACAAGGTAATAAAATAAAAAGTAGTTGATTTTGGACATATTTTTATAACACAGCCTGAAGGATTTCTTGATAGGTTGATATGGCATGTGAGAGGGGGGAAAATAAAGGAGACTCCAAAATATTAAGTCAAGCAATTGGAAGAATGGTTTGCCATTGACTAAAATGGGTAAGGTTATAAGTTTGTAGGGGATGGAATTTCAGATGCTCTTGGGTCACATTAGGTTTGAATTCTTTTTTAAAGATATCAGGTAGAGATATGGTATATCCTATGTATATATGAATCTGAGGTTTAAAAAATTGTAAATGCAGGGTCATTGGTATATTGGTGATATTAATACTGTGAGATAAGAGGAAATTATCAAGAGGTGACCTTATCTTGTGTCTATAGGATAGAGAAGAGCGCCATGGCCTGAGTTCTGGGGCACCTACAACACTAGGAATTTAGTTGGGAGAGAGGGACCAGCAAAGAAAATTGAGGAGAAAAACAAGAGCGTGAGCTAGCCTGAAAACCAACTAAAGAAAGTAGAGTCAAGAAGGAGGGAGCTGTTAGATAAAATCAGATCTAAAATGGGCACTGGATTCTGCAACATTGAAGTCATAAGTGATCTTGACAAGAAGAGACTCATTGCCAAAGTGGAGCTGAAAACCTGATCGGAGTGGGGTTAAGAAAGAACTGGAAGACAGAGCAAGTTTAGACAACTCTTTCATTTAGTTTTCCTACAAAAAGAAGCAAAATACTGTGATAGTAACGGACAGAACAAGGGCAGTATGAGTTTTTATCCTGACACAATGATTAACTGCATCTGGCCTCAAAGTTATGGTGGGAATCCAATAGGAGGTTTGGTAAGCCACACGTGGGTTATATATATTTGCATGCATGTTATGATGATGTTCCTGCACAGTAAAAAAGCTACCAGTAGCTTCAGAATCAAAGGTGAAGATCAGTTCTATTCAGTCCCATCAGTTGTTCAGGGACTCACAATACAATTTCACTGGATTAAGATTATTTCTGGCCTCAGCTACTTATTTACCCTTATTTTACCTTGTATCTTTACTTATCAATTACTTCTGCTTGTTAATTTTTAAACCTAATGTATATATTTATGCAAGTCATCTAAATTCCATTTTGAACTAAGAGGGTATTGTAAATAAAGAGGCAAATAAATGTGTGTATAATTATCAAATCTGAGATGGGTAGTAGAAACCCCATATTTTGTAGCCAATTGGTCAGAAATACAAGTTGAATGGAAACCCCCAATCTTGCAGATGGTGTCTGATGTAAGGGCAGTGTTTTGGGGGGACTATGTCCTTAACCTGTGATATCTGAGATAACTTTTAATTAGCACCAGAATTCCATGACACTCTAAAAGCAGATACCAGCCCTAACCGGTTTGGTTTAGTGGATAGAGCATCGGCCTGCGGACTGTAAGGTCCCAGGTTCGATTCCAGTCAAGGGCATGTACCTGGGTTGCAGGCACACCACCAGGGGAAGGAGTGCAGGAGGCAGCTGATCAACGTTTCTCTCTCATTGATGTTTCTAACTCTCTATCCCTCTCCCTTCTTCTCTGTAAAAAATAAATAAAATATCTTTAAAGATAAATAAATAAAAGCAGATACCATACCAGGGCATTGCCAGATAAGTGAGTTTAACAGGCATTTAGGAAATTGAGGGATTTCATCTCATACCATACCTAACATATTAAAATGCTCTAATATCTTCATATTAAATATCATTTGTTTTGAAAATCAAAGTTTTTAAATATTTTTTGGAAAATTATAAATAACACATTTAATTTATTATTAGATATACCTTCTCAGCAATCATTATGAATACTTGGGAAATCTTGAGAAGAAAACAAAATCTAATTTATTAATAATTTTCAAATGTAATAAAGTTTTTATGGCTCTAAATTTAGCAATTAGTGAAGTTGGCATGATGTTACATTTTACAGACCTTTTATAAAACTCACTAAAAAAAACACGAATGCTACTAAAGTTGTGAGAAGAATCTCTTAGATGGTAATGAAAAGATTCTTATGCGCACTTCTTTTTGTTCTCAGTATATCATCTCAGGAATTTTTGCAATAGAAGCAGAGAAAAAGTGTTCCCCAAAGTTGGTAAGTCAGAATAATTGAAGGAATTTCAAAGATAAAAATTTAAGTTATCTAAAGCAAGAATATTATTAAGGAGGAGATTTCATTGCCTCGGAAAGAGTAAAAAATCTATCCAAAATACTTAAATGTAAAATATTGCTTTATAATATTTTATTTAAAATTTTTATGTTATATTGAGGAAGTGAAAGAAATGCAGGCATGCAATAAAACAACAATAAAGCAAACACTGAATCTTGTTTGGGTCCTGATTAAATTTAGAGATTGGGGAACCCATAGAGTAGCTAACTGATTCTGAAAAATTTAGAAATTATAACAATATTTGCCATTAAAGCAAGCTGATAAATTCATTCCAACATGTTTAGACTAGTAGACTTATAACTAGTTGATATTTTGTGTCTATCCCAGTTGGAGTATACCATAAGGACGAATATCCACAGTTTTGTTGTTGCAGTGATTGGTCTATCTATAACTTTAACTGAAATTACATTATTTTTAATGAAACAGGTAAAGCTTCAATGGGCACACGTAAGTATGAAGTTGTGTTTGTTTGTTTACAATTGAAGACTTATATTTTAAATTTGTTTGTAAGTGAGCTGAGAGTATTTTGGTGTTAAACAAATGTAGGGGTGATAGGAACCATTCCCATTTGGCATGACCACAAATATTATCCAAATCACTGAATAGATTTCTAAACCTGACCACCAAAAATTCAAGAAATCAAATAAAAGCTATTACATAAAATAACTAATATCTAGATTATTGAGATTCAAATGAAGGATAATGGTGATGACTCAAAAATATTAAGTAAATATAAGTATTTGTTCAAAATAAGGACAGATTAAGATTGGCAGACTCATTGACTCAATGTCCTAAAAATATTCTACTTATCGGTGTCTCCCCAAAACTAATATAAACCCTGGAAATGAACACATGTGTTAATCGGATGAGTGAATGTTCTTTATTAAACCCTTTGATGGTATTCCATGATTAACATATAAAATACTTTAGAGAATTGGTAATCAGAAATTCTGTGGACACAATAGGCAGATAAATCTCAAGTACCCTGAATATGCCATAAATTCACCTTTTTTGATATGGCACTAACCATTTGGTTTTAAACTAAACATACTGGATATGAAATTTGAAATGGAAGAAAAACAAACATATTGGTTAAATTTGCATGGGGATCTCAGTTTCTTAAAGTTATGGAAATATTTATATTAGTACATCAGCTCTTCAAGTTTTCAAAGACCTGTGCAACTGAGACAAAGAAAGAAACTATAAATATTTTCAGCAAATTGTCAAGATGACAGGATAGTCAGGGAAAATACAGTCACGATTGTTACTATCATTAACATTATTGGCATTTTTGTCATAGTGGGACTGCACTTATAATTTACTATACCATGTATACAGCATGCTATATGAAGTAGAAGCATTTTTATTTCTTTTTCAGTGTCCTGCTTATGCTTTATTGTTGTGACAGCTCAGTAAATATTTCTACAGGTAATAGGAAAGAACACTTTAAAATACAGTAAATACCCACCCCTTTTTCATGGTTGTGATTTCTGTGGTTTCATTTACCCACCACCAATCATGGTCCAAAAATAATAAATGAAAAATTGCAGAAATGAACACTACATAAGTTTTAAATTGTGTGCCAGTCAGAGAAGTGTGATGAAATCACTTGTTGTCCTGCCCTATCCCCAGGATGTGAATCATCCTTTTGTCCGGTGTCTCCATGTTGAACACTCTTCTTGCCCGTTAGTCACTTAGTAGCCATCCAGTTATCCATTCTGCTGTTTTGGTATCATGACACTTGTGATCAAGTAATCCTTATTTTACTTAGTAATGACCTCAAAACACCACAGTAGTGATTCTGGCAACTAGAATACTCCAAAGAGAAGCTGTACGTGCTTTAAGTGAAAAAGTGGAAGTTCTTGATTTAATAAAAAAGAAAAATATGCTGAGGTTGTTAAGATCTATGGTAAGAATGAATATCCTATCTCATACTGTGCCTAATTTATACATTAAATTTTATCATAGGTATGTATGTGTAGAAAAAAACATAGTATATATAAGGCTTGGTATTATCCAGGGTTTCAATCATCCACTGGGGCTTTTGGAACACATCCTGCATGTATAAGAAAGGGCTACTGTACTTGGTTGAACAACTGGTTGATAGGTCTTAGAAGATGTCATTTGTATAAAAATAAACATAAAAGGAATATATAGAGCAAAAAGCTAAAGAATCACAGTACATTCAAAGGTCTGCCAGCCACGTACTCTGGAAGTTCGTTTTGTCATACATTATGACTCAACTCTATCAAGAAAATTTAAGTACAAGAATGTTTTGAAGTGTGATGGCTTTTCACACCTAAAGCTATTACAGAGATACAAAAACTGCAGAGGCAGACAGAATATGATTTCCCAGTCTAGGATTCTAGTGCCAGGAAGAGAAGTCCCCATAACTTCTAGTTGTGAACACCAGCGGGAATTGCAGCCGAGATGGAGAGCTGCTGGAATCCCAGGAATTCCTCTTAAGGACCTGTTCACACACTTACTCTTATGGACTCACTTGTTCTGGCTCCAGTGCTGAACCCACAGCTTGAAAAGGACAAGGGTCAGTCAAAATGATGAGACAAAGAAACATGTCAGTATAGGAAGAAACTGATTGTCTGGTGTCAAGGCAAGGGTTGAAGGGGCAGCTATCTTTAGAAATAAGTGCTGGCAGTCACCTCTGTACCTTTATACAGACCTTCCCTCTCACAGCTTGCATGGCAGGCAGGTGCCAAGTCTGAGATCACAAGCCACACAGCACACAGAGCCACCAAAGGCAATTCCAGCAACTCTTCCACACCAATGGCTTATCTCAGCTCACACTGTGGACTTCTCTAAAATCTCTCAAATGTTCACAAACCTTAAGCTTGCACTAGTGGCAGCTAGCCTTGGTTCACAGCTTAGCCATTTCCCAGATGCCTCCAACCCCAGCACAGGTGGCAACCATCTGCAGATCACTTTGTAGATATTACCTGGTGGCTCCAGACCAGGCACAGAGCAGCTGAACAGGGCCCCTTCCAAGAGGTCCCAGAACCAACATTTCCAGTGGTCAAATTCAGACCACAGTAGAGCACCACCCAATTAGCTCTGCTAATGACATACACAAAGGGTAAATTCAGCAGGCACCATAGTTCTGCTAAATTGAATCTACTTCATAGAGTTAGTCCCTGTACAACAGACACTCAGCTTCATGGTCAATCCATCCCATTGATGTGCCAACAGAAATAAAGGCTCAGCTACAGCAGGAGGACACACACACAACATGCAAAATGAACAAACCTGGCACACCCAGTTCGGGTGACCATAGAGACTGCAGCACTGGCCTCATAGGACACCTACTACATAAGGCCCCTCTGCCAAGTGTGTGAGACACAGCAGTTCTACCTAATACATAAAAACAAACACAGGGAGTCAGCCAAAAGATGAGACAAAGAAACATGTCACAAATGAAAGAACAGGACAAAACTCCAGAAAAAAGAACTAAACAAAAGGGAAACAAGCAATTTACCAGATGCAGAGTTCAAAATACTGCTTATAAGGATATTCAATGAACTTAGGGGAAGAGTAAATGAACTTAGTGAGAACTTTAGCAAACAGAAAGGAAACAAACAAACAAAAGAGATAAAAACATTTTTAAGAAACCAGTCAGAAATTTCTTCAAATAGGTTTTTCTTCTCTGTTTGACACCCCTATGATACCAGTTCTGGTATGCTTAATGTTGTCCCAGAGTTTCCTTAAACTATCTTCATTAAATATTTTCATTTTGCTGTTCTTGTAGGGTGTTTTTCACATCTTGTCTTCTAAATCACTGAATCTATCATCTGCTTCATCTACTAAACTATCAATTTCATCTAATGTATTCTTAAAACCACAGTGAGATATCACCTCACAGCTGTCAGAATGGATATTATCAATAATTCCACAAACAAGCTTTGGTGAGGATGTAGAGAAAAGGGAACTCTTGTGCACTTTTAGTTTGATTGTAAATTTTTGCAGCTACTGTGGAAACAGTATGAATGTACCTCAAAATATTAAAAGTAGAACTACCAAATGACCCAGCAATTTCACATCTGTGTATTCATCTGAAGAAAGTCAAAACACTAATCTGAAATGACATATGCAACCCTATGCTCATTGCAGCATTGTTTACAATAGCCAAGATATGGGAGCAAACTAAGTATCCATCCATAAACAGATGGATAAAGAAGATATATATTACCACTCAAAAGAATGAAATCTTTTCTTTCATTACAACATGGATGGACCTAGAGAGTGTTATGCTAATTGAAATAAGTCAGACAAAGAAAGACAAATATCGTGTGATTTCGCTTCTGTGTAGAATCTAAAAAAACTGCTAACACATTAACAAAACAGAAACAAACTCATAGATACAGAGGACATTTTGGTGGTTGCTAATTAGGAAGGGAATTGGAGGAATGGGTGAAAAAAGGGAAGGGATTAAGATATACAAATTGTCAGTTATAAAAACAGTCATGGATGTAAAAGGATGTACAGCACAAGGAATATAGTCAATGATATTATAGTAACTCTGTGTGTGTCAGATGGTTACCAGATGTAATGAGGTGATCACTTTATAAGTTATATAAATGTCTAATCATTATGTTGTACATTTGAAACTAATATATTCTATGTCAACTGTAATTTAATATTTTAATATTAACAACATTTGGCACAAAAGCCTAGCCACATAGTGTCAATAAATGTCTATTATTATAATTATTATCATGTGAATAGGTAAAAATAATCACTATTGCATTAAGCTGGTGGGAAGTTATAGGTATTATATTTTCTAAAATTTTTGCAATTTTATACTTATCATGCTAAAATTGTTACATAATTAAAGATCTATAAAACTATAGATTTTCTTTTTATATCCAGAAAAGTGGTATTATTCTTTCTGTGTATTTGTGGATATTTGCCATCTTGGAATTGTACATTGCAAATACAGTGACCAAATGGGGAATCCAAGCATCTCATCCTCACAGCTACTCCATATAATGTGAGTATTTCATTTCTCTGGTGAATTAGTAAGTATTAACTTCTGTTATGAATCCACACTAAGTGGATTAAGGTTTCAATAGGAATTGTTTGTACCCAGTGTTGCCTCTAAACTGAATATGAGCTGAAATAGTCTAGATTGCATATATTTGTATTGATATGAAGATAATGCTATCTAGATAAAATGTTAGAATTAAAAAAGTATGTATTCATCCTATATAATAAAAGGCTAATATGCAAATGATCGTGATGCCCTCCTGCGATCAGGAGGCTGAGTGCGTGTGTGGCAGGCATGCAGGACAGGCATGCGCAGGTGGGCAGGGACTTGATGCTGCATCCCTGTGGGCACTGGTGGGGACTTGATCAGGGGAGCGGCTGGAGGGATGGCACTGGTGGGGACTTGATCAGGGGAGCGGCTAGAGATCAGGACAGTCCCAAGGCACTGGCGAGGTCATGGGTCTCGTGCAATATCATGTGTTGGGTCACTAGTATCCTCACAAGAAAATAGAGCACATGTATTATTTTCTGGCTTAGGTCGATTTCATTGAAGGATAATCCTATGGAGATCAATGCACTGGGTCCATGGCCTCTAATTATCAGGTACAGTTTGGACCCCTGGGATTTAGGAGCCTTGATCAGAAAGAAAATAAAGCATGATAAGAGGAAAAAGGTAATGACAGGTCCTGCTATCAAGCACTGATGGTCCTGGATGAACCCAGTGAGACCCAAATAATTTATTTCTCCACTCCAAGCAGCTCCTGAGTTTAGGGCAACAGCAGTATTGGAATTCAAACTCATTCACAACTGACTGAAAGTGAGTTAACCTGTGATCTGATAGGAAAGAAGGAATGAAAATAAAGAACTCATACTGTGCGAAGAAATGAGGGCCTTGCAAGAGAACCTCCGGTTGAACTGTGGACTGGTTGTTGGATAGCCTGGCAATTCAGCATTTACTGAACCCTTTCCAGAGCCTTTGGGATTTGAGTGATGCATATGGCAATAACCTGAAATAAATAAAAACTTCTCAAAGGGGCATTTAGTATGTGACTGGAAAAACTACAATAGTGGGAATAAAGTTTAAGGTTACTTCATTTAAAAGCCATCAGTGACCAGTAGATCAATTCACACATTTTGAGAAAAGAAAATATTATTGGGGGTGTAAATGAAGGCATAGCCTCAGAACATAAAGGAAAAGAGGGAAATAACTGAGTCCCTATCTGAGAAAACAAATGTTGACAAATGATAATTTAATTTCCCTACCTGCATTTACCAAACATATCAGGGTTATTCAAAATGGAAATAATTTAATTTTTTTAAATCTTCATAATGAGAAGAAAAATCTAAACAGTATAAAGGGTGTGATGAGGCTGAAAAACAGTTTGAGGGAGTGAGAGGGAATGAATCTGTGTAGATGCTTGCTATGCTGTAAGCAATGCTTGCCTATGCTAGAATTGTGTGGGATGGAGAAAAGGAAGACAGAATTAGCATAACTTTAGGAGATTGTATCAAAAGGGTTATCTGATTATTTCAATTTGGATGTAGTGCACAACTCCCTGGCCAGAACAATCAAGTGGGTGATGGTGTTTTGTTTTTTAATTGAAATATATTTGACATATAACGTTGTGCAAATTCAAGGTGTACAGCATGTTGATTTTATATATTTATATATTATAAATGATTGCCATTACAGCAATAGTTAGCACCATTACCATGTCACATAATTTCTTTTTGTGTTTGGAATAATTAAGATTTTTATTAGCAACTTTGATGATTACATGTGCATTAGAACTTTAGAGCTTATCTACTACTCATTGCAAGTTTATTTTGCTTTTGTTTTGTTAATCCTCACCTGAGGATATTTTTTCCCC
>PVJC01011418.1:0-21971 GCA_004026665.1 Murina feae | reverse complement strand
TGGGGTTAGGGATCAAACCCACAACCATGGTTCATGTCCTTGATCAGGAATCAAACCCACAACTTCAGTGTATGAGCTAATGCTCTAACTGCTGACCTACAACAGCCAGAGCTCACTGCAAGTTTTCCCCCTCTTAACTAGAAAAGAAAAGAGAACAACTTTGCATCAGATGACAGATTTGATTTTGGACTTATTTAATCTGAGGTGTTTTGGAGTCAAAACATCTAGTGAGAGTTGGGAATATGCACCTAGAGTTCAGTAGAGAGGCCTAGGATTCAGCTTTGGGACTTGTAAATTTACAGGTGGTAGACTAATCTCCAGCTTCAACAGGCATTGCCCATGAAGAGATCGCAGAACCATAGTTGAGACAAGGGATATAGTGGGGACCTAAATGGTATAAGAGCATGAAATTAAGACCTGAGTAAAGAGCCAGGTTTGTGACATTAAGAAGCATGAACTGGGGTGGCTGAAGTTCTAGGTAAAGACACGCAAACAGTCAAAAACAGAAATTATGGTTCTGAACAAAATCAAAACAAACCAACAACATATACATAGCAGCAACCAATTGCCTGAGTCTGCAAGCTAACTGAACCTAAGTTCCTGGGTTCCTAAATCTTGATCCTCTCCTGGAGGGTTGCTCTTATAGGAAGGAGAAAAACCAGTAGAGAATGGAATTTGGGAAACAATTAAATTCTTCACAGTATAAATTTGGTTAGTTTAGCTGGAAAATAAACATTCATATATATTTGTTTAGGTTTTTAGTGTTTATAAAGCACGGTTGTTAGTTTCTAACCTAGATGGAGAGAAAAAGAAAACCATCAAAAGAATATGTCTTGATTTCTGGGGGTTAGAAGGAGGGGGAACTTAGTATGACAATATTTCCATTAATGTCACTTCCATCAAAAATGACCATAAAAAATCCTTGGATCTGACATATATAATTCTCTCTTATTAGCTTTTTAGAGATGATTTATCTGCCCAGAGACGAGATGATTTAAGAACAGGTTTAGGACTCTTGGAATCCTACTAAGAATTAATATCCTTATTCAAGAATAAGCTGAAAGAGAATGTGCTGAGTAATGTTTCTTTAACATGATTGCGTCCTTTCCCTAATTCCCAGTATGCTGTGTCTCCAAATCACTTTAACATAACAGAATAAATACTTAATAGGGAAAAAATTTGGAAAGTCACTTAATAGAGAAATTAATGGTCAGTTTACTAACACTCCACTTTGCTCAGTTTCATGGTATAAAGGGTCCTTTTCTTACATATTGAAGAACAGAACCATCATGACCTCAATCAAGAATGAAAAAGTTTAATGATGAAGGAAGGAAGAACATCATCATTTTTTTTCAACTGGCTTTCTAGAAACACGTTTGTCCAAATGTTTGCTTCTCCCCATTCTGTAAATAAAAATTAAAATGGATGACTCTCGTTTATATTTTCTATATGGGGGATGTTGAGTATTTATCAGTTTAGATCTGGTTGTCTTGAGTTATAGAATCATTTTACTCATGAAAACCCCAGAGGTCACCACCACCACTACCATCACCCACAGAGCACCCAGCACCTTCTTCCTGCAAAAGAGGTCCCAAGGTGAAAAAGCAGATCTATCTGAATAAGATGCATTTAGAAAACACCACCAGGTTCTGTCCAAGTAAAGAAAGAAAGTGAACAAACATCTTTCAGTGATCAGGCAAGACCAAAAAAAAAAATGGGCTCTATGGTTCTTTCATTCATTCATTCATTCATTCATTCATTTCATTCATTCATTCCATTCATACTATGTGCCAGATAGTTGGTATACAAGTAATAGCTGTCAGGTGTTAGGGGTATGAGGGATGAATGAGGGGGAGGTGGGCAGGAACATACGTAAAGGAGTCAGGCAAAGTTTCTGCCCTCGTGAAAATCAGCATCTAGGAAAATTCTAAATATTTGACTCATGGTTTTCACTTAATTAAAATAATAATTATAGTGGTAGATTATATAACAACTTTGGTCTTCAAAGGTCTATAGCATCAGCCGACAAGGTACCTGAGCAGGTATTAGCTCCACTCTGCAGAATAACTGAGCACCACAAAAACTAAATACTATTCCCGGTGTTGTGCCCACCACAGCATGTAGACGATTCTTGGTGGTAGAGAACTCCCATGATGACACCTCTTCAAAGAAGTGTCTCTGCAGAATTATCAGCCAGCAGGAAGTCAAGCACAGCCTCTTCCCCCTGGGAGTGCTCAGGTCCAAGGACAGAGTAAGATTTGGACACAGCCTAGGGAAGGGTGGTATCTCTGTGCGCCCACTACCCTGCCCTTACCTGTGAGCATGCAGGTTCAGCGGAGCTGCGCAGGTTCCACCTCGCGCATGCGTCTACGCGGGTCTCCACGTGCAATGCCTCACACAGCTGCGCTCTAGCATCTAGATCACAACCGCTGCGTTGTTACAGCACGAGGCAGGATGAGGAGCACAACCGAGGAAGTAGATCCCACCAGGCTCCTCTGGCCCAGCGGCCCTGAAGTGACCCTGCCACCTGCAGGATCACGCCCCTGAGGTGGCCCTGTGCTCAGACATGAGTTGACGGTAGGGAGCCAGAAGGGATTACCACTAGGACTCAGATCCCGTTGCCTTGAGATCAAAGGTTGCCAGGCCCTGGCACCGTGGGACTTCATCGTCCTGGGTTCCCCTGTCTCTCTGAATGTTTTACTGATAGCAATGGTTGAGTTGAGAAGATCCATGCTCATTTCAGCACCATTCAAAACGCTAGGCAGCTAACAAGCATTGCCGGAGAGAATCTTCTATTATTTTAAGTTAAGGCGCTGGAGAGTTGACCTGTGAGTAACATTAAAAACCAAGACCTGCAGTTTTCAGTATACACCCAATTTAGGTTCTTGTTTGAGACACTGATTGTTTTCCCTTTTCATCCTAATGCTTCAGATCTCCATATGAGATCCTCTTGAGTCTGGGTTTCAGCTATTTCATATGATCACTGTTTATCACATTGAGTGAGGTGTGTCTCCAGGGTCCCTAAAGAGAATTTTATAAATTCACCATAGCTTAGATTAAGTCACTTGATTCCAGACATACCATTCCAATTTAATGAAAAGTTACCTGGAGTTTCAACTTGCTCTTTAGGACAGTACTAATAATAATACAACCAGGGCTACATGCATTGCCGCTATATATATATATCCAATACCAGCACGGTAGAGAAGTTATCCTTCCATGGAGTGGAAAGGGGACACCGCAAGTCACAAGGCAACATGTGAAGGTGTATAATTTCTAACAGGCAAAGGGGAAAGAATAATTAGGGACAGTAATTCAACTGACCATAACTACTTCCCTGAACCATCGCCTATCAATAAGCCCCTGGAAAAGGCCCTTAGCCACAACCTCTGGAAATTTTATGAACTTAAGATGCAAAACACTGCCTTTTGTCCCAGGCTTTAAAACTCAGTCATTATTCTGGAACACTATGAAAACTCTCACTTTATGTACTTCCTCTTACATGAATTCTAACAAAATGAAGGGGAATTTATTTTAAAGATTCAGTGTGTCTCATAGACAGGCCTAAAAAAGCAACTAGAATCAGGGAAATGAGAACCACCAGAATTTTTAGGGAGTACTCTCCCTCTACCTCTTTACTCTGGGTGTTCCTCCACACTTCTCTCCAAAAAGTGGAATGTGGCAATGCTATTACTTCTTGTTCAAGAGACAAGCCCAGATTGAGAATGTATTGTTTTAGTGCTAAACACAATGGGAAATATGATTGGTTCAGTTAGTCAGATACCTATGGCTTCTCCAATCAACTATGACTAGATTGAGGGACATTCTTGTGAAGATCATACATGGCAACCAGGAACTCACACATGGATGTCCCTGAGAATCTAAGGAAGCAAGTTATTCCTAGAAAAGGAGAAAATAATGGGAGTGGGGCACCTACATCAAAAATTATCTACTCAGTCTCATTTAATGAACATGATGGAAGCATATAATCTGAGAAGTATCTCTTGGGTTTTGACAGGAAGTTAATAGCTATGTAACAGAGGCTGTAATATGAAGTGCCTTATCTAAAAAATAATTAGTACTGCTTTTCTTTATATTTCTCTACAGAAAAGGAGTTCATTCATTCTCCATATTTTATGTATAATTTCCTAATTAAAATGCCAAGGATTTACTTCTTAAGAGAGGATGGCAGAGCAATGGGGGTAAGGACTATGTATTACTTGGATTAATAAATGATGAGTGTTGCATCTTCCCAACATAAAAGGGTAGAGACCACATCTAAAAACGAACTCATAGGAAGGAAAGTTGATGGAAGTGTTCAGAGGGGTTGCCAGTCAGGCTAGAGCAAATTGGACACAAATTATAAATCCACAAATGAACTATTGTTCAGCATCATCACAACCTACCTAAGATTCTAGCAAATTCACTCTGAGATTGCTTATGCATGTGAGATCCATTTTCTGCCTTTGTTTGTAAACAGTTTGAAACAAGCTTATAGATCATAAATGAGGTTATCAGGCAGTGAATGGGCCCAAGACCTGGAGTAATTATAGACACAGGGGCTCTGTGGCCAGTGGCCATTTGTGACATTGTGTTCTCAGCAAGCTCTTCCATTATTTAGCTCAAGGAGATAATACTCAGCATCAGTGTTCTCTCTCTCACTTTTCCTCAACCTTAGAATGCTGTCCCCTTTTGTATTAGCCACCACTATGTGTAGGACCTTGGCTCATATTTTTATCTAAGCCAGAAAGATTAAAGCTGTACTAGGAAAATTCCCAACATTTCAAGTTTATGATTATTACCACTGCCAGAATGCATAGCATACCTTAATGCAGTAAGGCCTCATATATAGCAAGGGCAAGGGACTAGAGGTTCCTCTACCCCATTTCCTATTACCATGGTGTTTTAGGACTGGATTACTCGCTTTTTATTTTCTTCTCTGGCCTGGAGAATGTTGATGTCAATGTGTGTGAAAAGGTATAGGCCTGTCCCTGGCCACCCACTGACCTATTGGGTAAGAATTATCACCTAACAGAGGATGAAGGGTTTAAGGATCTTCTGTTAGTTTCTCCTACTAAAACCTTCCTGAGTCCTTCACTGAACCCAGAGTAAGTTAGTGTATTCATGCCCTAAAAAGAAGCTGAAACTGAATAGTGGGGCAGTAGCGGGCAAGTCCATCCAATCCCATCCCAAATTGTCATCTCCTATGTGCCAGACTGAGGCAGAAGTCACCAATAAATACATGGTTTTATGCTGCTTCAAGGTCAGGATAATCTTCAAGGGAGATGCATATCATTACCCAAATGGCATTTCTTGACTTTCTGTAATGATTAATTTTATGTGTCAACTTACCTGGGCCACGAGGTAAATTTGGTTACGTTATTTTGGGTGTTTCTGTGAAGGAGTTTTTGGATGAGATTAACATTTAAATAACTGAACCAAAAGTAAGGCAGACTGCCCTCCATAATGTGGAGGCCTGGCTAGAACAAAAGACTGATTTCTGCCTGCTTCAGTGGTTGTTGGTATCCTTATCACTGGTGTGTTTCTATGGCTCCTCTCCACCTGGCGAATGAGGCCCAGCTCCATGCGTAGCCCCTGAGAACACTTCACATGATAGTTATAGAATGCCAGAGGTTATTAGAGAGCCTTCCTTGATGCTTTTTTGAACAAAACCTAGGACCATGGTCCAGACTGTGGATATAAAAATCAGCACAGGGAGTGGGAATGGGCATAGCAAAAGAGAACCAAAATCTAAGTGCCAGTCAAGAGAAGGAGAGAAAAGGAAGGCAAGGTGAAAAAGTACTTTGCTTTGGTGGAGGAAAAGAACTGGGTCACCAATGAAAATTGGCCTCATAGAAACAACAGCAGGAAAGAGAGGAGTGTCCAGATACCCAGATCCAGCAGCTCTCTTTTTAGTCATGTGTCCCCTTGAGCCAAAGACTCAAATAGGCCTCTGCTTTTTCCTTAATTAGAATCAACTAGAAAATTAAATATTAATCACCTCTGAAGGTTACCATGAAACGAAAACAAATATTCCATCTTTAAATAAATCTGGAGACCCCACCATCCTATTGCGGCCACCCTTTCATTATCCTACGTGGGTCCTCCTTGGCATGTAATTCTTGCATCACTGCTTCAGAAATAGCATGGTAAACTGGACATCCCCGTGACCTTTCCATGGTCTGTTATAGACTTGACCTGAGTGATAATGATGGTTCTCCCTTCTCACAGGCTGCGCAGATAATGATTGCCCTGTTTCATGGTGCCTTGGGGTTTCTCTGTTTTCGTCTGTTTTTACAAGAGGAGAAAATATCAGAAACCGGTTATGTCCCTGTCTTTGTTACCCTCTTTTACACATTTTGGACAATACCATTTGTGAGTAAACCGTGGTATTCTTGATTTCAATTTATTTAATTATTTTTTCCTAATGTATCAAGTGGAATACTCAACAGATCAAGCAAGGGCTGAAGACCCAATCTCTGACTCTAAGGAGCTCATTTTGGTATGGAATCAACTTTTACAAAAGGAGGGGGTGAGAGTGTGTAAGAGATAGCTGTTATTGATCCCCATTTTACAAATGAGGAAACCAAGTCTTAGAACATGTTAGTAACTTTTACAGAGTGACTCAGCAACAAAGTGTCCGAATTTAAAAAAATCAGGCTAAGGTACTTCTGCTTCCATGACAGGATCTCATTTTCCTAGACCAAAAGATTCTCATTGTCTTTCAGATGAGTCATCTTTCGTCAGTGCTGTAGGCAGATTGAAGATATAAGATCTGGGGAAAACAATTGCATTATTGACATACCAGAAACAATCCTTTCAACTGGTAGTAACACTTAGGATATGATTTTTGTGGAAGTCAGCCTGTCACTCTGCAGATCACATATTTTCTGAAACTGTTTTCTATTGATGAATTTCTTTTTCTATACAAGTATGGGGGGAAAGGTTTTACAAGTGAGAGCCTCCCCACTAGCCACTAGGAATTACTTTCTAATAATTTAGGCCATGAACTTAACAAATGATAATCAAAACAAATGAAGTACCTATAGTGTGTTTCTCATAAAATCACTGTGAAATCCCTAAGACCTATCACCAAAGGTTTCATTAAGGACTGGGGACTTTAAGCTTTTCATCTCCATAACAAAGAAATGGTGACTCCATTTCTTAGAGAGCCTACTAGTGGTCACCAGAGAAATGAAATCATTAAAACCATTTTCTTCAGAGAATTCACTGATCCTTCAGATCTCAAGAACACCACTGGCACTAGGAAAAGTACTTGTTTGGGGGACCATCAACAGGAATGGGTGTTTACAAATGCCTGTTTCTATCCACAGTTCATCAACTCGGGATCTGCCAGCGTGGCAGCACAGAGGCACCCTACACGAGGTTTGGTATGGTGGACTGTTTGGAGTAATGCCGAAGATAAAAAGATTACTACATACAAACTGAGCAGAAGAAATTATTGCTTCTTAGCTCACTCTTTTTTTTTGGGGGGGGGTGTGGGGGGACTTTTCTAAATGTTGTGGTTGGTTAAAAAAATCCTTTAATGTTTATAAGGATGCACTCCCATGTATTCTTTGTAAATGAGTATTGAGGATGCAGTGTAAGGAATAGATTTTATAAGGTGTCAGATGTGAGGGTTTTGATGGAATAAATCATTTCAAGCTATCTAAAGGGGTATATATAACTGCACAAAATTCCGACCTGGAGTTAAAGCAATGGAAAGGGAATTAGGTAAGGTAAGCCTAGAATATCAGTGTTTAGCTGGGGAAGGGGATAAGACAAAATAATATTTGAAAAGAGAATTGCCTTCAGCACCCAGGTCTGGAAAATATCATTAAAATACAAGTCACATATCATTAAAATACATCCAACAAAGGACATTCACCTTCTCTTTTAGAACTTCTCCCCTTGTGGTTAGTATCATAGTTTTGGGGGTAGATGGCCTGGGTTCAAATTCTGACTCCCCTACCTCTGGCTGTGTGAACATGGGCAAATTACTTTACTCTGTGCTTCACTCTTCTCATCTGAAAAAAAAAAAAGTGTGGTTAATAATAGTACCTACCTCAAGGGTTGTTGGAAGGATTAAATGAGTAAACAAGCACAAAGAATCCTCCCCAGTTCACAGTGAGTTCTGCTTAGCCAAACCTACTGAGAGAAACGCAGTGCTTTCAGGAACTGGTAAAAGAAGAAATTTTGTTTCATAATTCAGCAAAAAGTCCACCTTGTTTGTATTTTTTTTCAAAAGGATGGGATCAAAGAGACACAAAAAGATACTTCACTCAGCAGCAGCTTGCTGGCTATAATTATGGGCATTCAGTTTATATATCTTTTTTTTTTTTTCACTTCTACCATTACCTAGGCAGCCGTTGTTGACATCATTTTCTATCCTAGTCCTTTTCCTGAAGTTGTTTCTCCAACATATTTATAAACATAGGGTGTATGTAACCCAGCTGCTACCTGGTGTTGCTTTTCTCCCAGAGACATAAATACAGTTGACCTTTAAGGTCATGAAGCCTCATTGTGATTTTGCCAATTTCTGGAACCAACAGGCTCAGAGTTTGGTTTCCGTATTTGTACGTACTGTCCCAATTTCACTTCACAACTCCCAAGAAAACAGGTGTGAATAAGCTTGGTCCCTTTACAAAAAGTGTTTGGTCTTATGCTTGAGGAATGGTAGGAGAAGATTACAACTAATTTCCAAGTTCTGGCCATGATCTTGCTCCACTTGTAATTCTCTCCACAACCTCCAACATCACTCTATTTTCTGCCCTTCTTTTCCCTCTTCTCATACCACCTCAACAAGGAAAAATAAAGTCATCTTCTTGTTTCATACAGAGAAATTCTATTTCCTTCTATAGAAACACTTGACATCCTTCCTCACAGAAACACAGAGACTCATCTGCACCATGGATGCTTGTCCAGACAATTTCCAAACCAATGTGGCTCAAGTCCACAAAATTAAAGCAATTATAATTATTTACCAAGTCATGAAAAATGCTTTAGAAAAATCATTCTAGTGGCGGCATAATGTTCTGTTATACTTAGGTACCCTAGTATATCTGCTGTACCCAACATACCTAAATTCCAATAATTTTATTTAAAAAGTATTTATCGAGTCTGAGGCATGTTCTGGGTACATAGGATACATCAGTGAGCAAACAAAGATTTATTGCTGCTGTGGAGCATACATTCTAATAGGGTGTTAAGACAAGTAAAAATGATAATAAGGAAATGAAAGTGTGTCAGAAGGTGATAGCTTCCATGGGGAAAAAGAAAAGAAAAGGAGGCCGCCATTAGTGGGCTATGTGTTGAACTAAAATTATCCAAATCTTTTTTTTTTTAATTCTTTATTGTTAAAAGTATTACATATGTCTCCTTTTCCCCCCATTCTACTCCCTGCCCACTCCAGCACAGGCCTTCCTCCCCCTACTGTCTGTGTCCATTGGTTATGCTTATATGCATACATATAAGTCCTCTTAACCCTTCCTCCCAACCTCCCCTACCCTCCCTAAAGTTTGATGGTCTGTCTTATGGAACAAAGTTTGAGGGAGAAAGATAGCTCTGCAGATATAAGAGGGAATAAAAAAGCCCTAAAGTGAGAACATGTCTGGCATGTTCTGGCAAGGAGGTCAGTGTGGCCATAGCAGAGTAGCTCAGGGAGCAATAGTAGGACATGAAGTCCATGTGCTATGGGGACCAGACCATGCGTGGGCTTTTAGACCAGCTTTTGCCCTAAGGAAAGTAGGAGAATATTTTGAGGAGTGACATGATGAAGTGTGTGTTTTTTTTTGTTTTTGTTTTTGTTTATTTATTTATTTATTTATTTATTTTATTACATACAGTTTGACAAATATTAGTACATATATCTCTTTTTTCCCCTGCCCTTCCCCCCACCTCCCCTACCCCCCAGTGTTCTGAGTCCATTGGTTATGCTTAAATGCATGCATAAAAGTCCCTTGGCTGTTCTGTTACCCACCCCCCCACCGGCAACGTCCCTGTCCTTGTTGCTAAAATAGATGCAGAGGTAGAACAGCATCAAACAGACTGCCAAATTACAGCAAGAAGTTTGTGTTTTAATAGGACCATTCTGACTGCAGTTCTCTGACAATTGTAAGGGGGAGGGGGGGGGCAAGATTAAAAGCAGGGAGGCCAGTTACAGGGCCACTAGTCAGGTAGGTAAAAGACAATGGTTTGAGCCAGGGTAGATGCCGTGGAGGGAGTGATAAATGCTTGGTTTCTGGACGTATTTGAAAGTAATGTCAACAGGGCTTCTTAATAGGCGCAGGTTGTGAGAAAAAGAGGAGTCAGGGATTAAAATAAAGCTTTTGTTTTGAGCAACTAGAAGGACTGAATTGAGAATCTTAGACATGAAGGTGATTTCAAGCAATGAAACTTGACAATATCTTCAATGGAGGGGAAATAGAAAAGAAGAGAAGAGAAATGAAAACTAAATTTAGGGCATTCTAACATACAGAATAGGAAGAAGAGGAGAAAATTATTTTAGTTGAAAAGTTTTTTGGTTTAACATTGTGTTCAGAGTACGGTGTCATCTATATTTTATGAATGTGTCTGTTTTCAAATTGAAGCAGAAAGTAAATGTAAGGTGTAAGGTGTATGGGTGTGTTTTTTTACACTAAATTTTAAAATATTTTAACAATAATAAACATTAGGTGGCCCCTTATCTGGGTAAAATATTTGAGTTCACCAAGTTTTATTTCCTGAAAACATACCTATTTATTTTCATGTTATCCTGGGGAAATCTTTTGCCACATAGGTAAAAATTTACTACCTTAATTCTGATTTTTTAAGAGTTCAATTCATTAATTTTTAGCATATTCACAGATATGTGCAAATTATCACCGCAGTTAATTTTAGAATACTTTCAATGACTCAGAAAACAACCCTGTACTATTTAGCTATCACAACCTTCCATTCTTCCCAGCCCAAGGAAACCACTAATCTATTTTCTGTCACCATAGATTTTCTCATTCTAAACATTTCATAGAAAGAGAATCATATAATACATATTTTTTCATGAAGGGATTCTTTTATTTATCATAATGTTCTCAAAGTCCATCCATGTTGTAACATATATCAGTACTCCATCCTTTCTAGGGCTAAATAATATTCCATTGTACAGCTATACTATATATGGATAAATTTTGTTTATCCATTCATCAGCTGATGGATATTTGGGTTGATTCCAACTTTGGCTATTATAAATAACTAGTGGCTCAGTGCACAAAATTCGTGCATAGAGGGTGGGTTCCCTCAGCCCAGTCTGCACCCTCTCCCATCTGGGACTCCTTGGGGGATGCCTGACATGCCTCTTGCAATCCAGAACCGTTGGCTCCTAACTGCTCACCTGCCTGCCTGCCTGATTGCCTCTAACCTCTCTGCTTGCCTGCCTATTTGCCACCAATTGCCTCTGCCTGCCTGCCTGATCACCCCTAACTGCGCTCCCCTGCTGGCCTAATCTTGCCCAGTCTCTATCTCTCTTTGTTTTTCTCAGCAGTCCTCCAGGCCTCTCTGCTTCCCTGTCTGCCTCTTCCTCTTTCCCAGATGGTAGGGGGTGAAGCCAATGGGGGCCACTCCACCCTCTGCCTGCCCTCCCTTCCATCCAGGCCTCTTCAGGCCCAGTCTGTTTTGTTTCCACATTCTAAGAGAGGCTCCAAGAGCAAGCTGGGAGGGAGAGAAAGAAAGGGAGAAAAGGCTGTGAGCTGTTGGGCGCTGTGTATGTCTGTGCATGTGACCAGTTGTGATTGAATGTGAGTGCCAACCCTGTCTCCCCCATTCCCGTCTCTGCTGCCACAAGTCCCCACCACCTGAGCCTGCTGCGCGCACAGTCTGGGCATTAGGTCGAGCCTCCGGTCATTGTGGATGTGACAGACCCAGGGTTTTTATATATTAGGATGCTGCTATAAATATTTGTATACAATTTTTATTTGAATATGTTTTTAATTATTTGGGGTGTATAACTAGGAGTAGAATTGCTGGGGAATGTGGTGACTCTGTTTAATCATTAGAGGAAATGACAGACTATTTTTCCAAAGTGACTACAACATCTTATATTCCTACCAGCACTTATATGAGGGTTCCTATTTCTCCATATCCTCACCAACATTTGTTATCATTTGAGCTTTGACTATAGCCATCCTAGTGGGTTTAAAGTGGCATTTTATTGTGGTATGGGTGTGCATATCCCTGATGGCTGGTGATATGCAAGTACCTTTTAATATGCTTATTAGCCATTACTATATCTTCTTTGGAGAAATGTTGATTCAAGTGCTTTGCCTACTTTTTAATTGGTTATTTGCTTTTTTATTATTCAGTTTTAAAAGTTTTTACATATTCTAGATACAAGTCTTTATCAGATATATGATTTGCAAACATTTCTCTACTCTGTGTATTATATTGTCACTTTTTTATTTTTTTCTTTATTGATTAAGGTATTACATATGTGTCCTTATCGCTTCATTGCTCCCCTCACCCCCCTAATCCTGCCTTCACCCTCACCCCCTATTGTCTGCATCCATTGCTTATGCTTATATGCATGCATACAAGTCCTTTGGTTGATCCCTCCCTCTTACTCCCAGCCTCCCCTACCTTCCATCTGAGGTTTGATCTATGTTTCTTTGTCTCTGGATCTGTTATTGTTCATCAGTTTATGTTGTTAATTTTATTCCATAAATGACTGAGTTCATGTGATATTTATCTTTCTCTGACTGGTTTATTTCTCTTAACATAATGCTCTCCAGTTCCATCCATGCTGTTGCAAATAGTAAGAATTCCTCCTTTTTTACTGCAGCATAGTATTCTATTGTGTAGATGTACCACTGTTTTTTAATTCACTCATCTGGTGATGGGCATTTAGGCTGTTTCCAAATCTTAGCTATTGTAAGTTGTGCTGCTATGAACACAGGGATGCATATATTCTTTCAATTCGGTGCTTCTAGTTGCTTGGGATATATTCCTTAGAAGTGGGATCACTGGGTCAAATGAGAATTCCATTTTTTAGTTTTTTGAGAAAAGTCCATACTGGCTTTTACAGTGGCTGCACCAGTCTACATTCCCACCAGCAGTGCACGTGTGTTCCTTTTTCTCTGCATCCTTGCCAGCACTTGTCCTTTGTTGATTTGTTGATGATAGCCATTCTGACAGGTGTGAGATGGTATCTCATTGTCGTTTTGATTTGCATCTCTCGGATGATTAGTGACTTTGAGCATGTTTTCATATATCTCTTAGCCTTCTTTATGTCTTCTTTCAAAAAGTATATATTTAGGTTCCTTGCCCATTTTTTGATTGGGTTATCTTCCTTTTGTTAAGTTGTATGAGTTTCCTGTAAATGTTGGAGATTAAACACTTGATAACATTGGCAAATATGTTCTCCCATGCAGTGGGTTTTCTTGTTGTTGTTTTTTTTTTTAATATATTTTATTGGTTTTTTTACAGGGAGGAAGGGAGAGGGATAAGAGTTAGAAACATCCATGAGAGAGAAACATGGATCAGCTGCCTCCTGCACACCCCCTACTGGGGATGTGCCCGCAACCAAGGTACATGCCCTTGACTGGAATCGAACATGAGACCTTTCAGTCCGCAGGCTGACGCTCTATCCACTGAGCCAAATCAGTCAGGGCTTTCTTGTTGTTTTGTTGATGGTTTCCTTTGCTGTGCAGAAGCTTTTTATTTTGATGTAGTCCCATTTGTTTATTTTCACTTTAGTTTCCATTGCCCTAGGAGCTGTATCAGTGAAGAAATTGCTTTGGCATATGTCTGAAATTTTGCTGACTGTGGATTCCTCTAATATTTTTATGGTTTCCCATCTTGTGTTTAAGTCCTTTATCCATTTTGAGTTTATTTTTGTGTATGGGTCACTTTCTTGATAGTGTCCTTTGAAGCATAGGCATTTTAATTTTGTTGAAATCCAAGTTGTCTATTTTTCTTTTGAAGTTCTCACTTAAGAATCCATTGTCAAACTGAGGACATAAAAATTTATGTCTGTTGCACCAGCTAGGAGGCTCAGTTGTTTGGAGCATACTCACATATACAAAAACATATGGATTTGATGCCTGGTCAGGCTCTGGGTTTAATCCTTGGTCAGGATGCATATAGGAGGCAACCAATCAATGTTTGTCTCTCACATTGATGTTTCTCTCTCTGCCCCTCTTTCTTTAAAAATCAATAAAAACATATCCTCATGTGAGGATTAAATTTTTTTAATTAAAAAAATATGCCTTTTTTCTTAAAGGCATTATGTGGTTTTAGTTCTTATATTTAATTAAGTCTGTGGTTCATTTTCAGTTAATTTTTCTCAGTGGTGTAAAGTAAGGGCCCAATTTCATTATTTTGCAGGTTCATATCCAGTTGTCTCAGTATCATTTGTTGAAAAGACTATTCACTCCCTTGTTGAATTATTTTGTTACCCTTGTCTGTTTATTTCCAAACTTTGAATTCTTTTCCATTGATCTATATGTCTATCCTTGTACCAGTACTACAAAGTCTTGATTACTGTTGTTTTCTAGTAAATGTTAATATGAACTTTTCAATTTTGCTCTTCTTTTTCAAGATTTTCCTTCCCACTATTGTAAGTCTCTTTCAATGCCATATGAATTTTGGCATTGTCAATTTCTGTTAAGGACAAACAGCGACTTTGATAGTGATTACGTTGAATCGGTAGAACACAGTTTGAGGAGTATTGCCTTACATATTGGCTTGCCAGGCTCTTCCTAGCTGTTTCTTTCCTCACCTCTCTGGCAAACTAGCTGGCCTACAGTTAAGCCTATATCTCAAATGAGTCCATCAATTCCTCCTAATTTCCTTGCACCATAATTTCTACTGTTTTTGAGAGTACTCTTAGGTTTAAACTTCTCCACTCTCTTGCAAATAAAGTCACCTCCTTTGGGGAGATTGGAGCTCTTCTGTTATATATCCTTCTTCCCTGGACATAATCTCTAAGCCAAGGTTTTGATGCTAGGGTGAGGGGACAAAGGGACAGGGACAATGGAGTGCTTCTCTCTGAGTGACACCCCCACTTTAAGAGCTGAGGGCTTGGTGAAGGGGAGCAATAGTCCCAGGTATTTTCCATTTGCCTCACATTATGTGAAACCCTTACCCTATGAGCCAGGGCAGGGGTGAACAGGACCTAGTACTCTTACTGGCACCATACCAGTAAAGTCCCAATCCCATGAGTTGGGGCTGGGCAGAAGAGAACCCCTTCTCTTAGCAGCACTCACTGGGATATAGCCTCAGCAACAGGTAACTGGGAGCAAGATTAGAAATGCTAATTAGACAACCTACCTCTCCAGGGAAGATAGCACTCTAACTGGGATCAGAGGGGAAAGGGAGCCTTGTGTCCTTGGCTGAACCAACCTGACTGGTCTTGCTGAATTGACAGGGGGCTGGAGGGTATACTAGTACATCTTGTTTCAGGTACCTCAGACTCCCAAAAGATTTTACTGAGCTTTGGTACATTACTTGAATAAATGTTTCTTCATTTCCTGTATACTCTTAGGACTGTTTCCAGAGATTTTAAATAATTGTTTTGTTTTGTTTTGTTTTGTTTTTTAATTTGTACAAGTTTGGCTGGGGAGTTGGTCTACATAGTGCTTACATTCTCCTGTTGGAAGGAAAAACTTTCAAAAGTAATAATGTTGTATACAGGGTGTCCCAGAAAAAATGTATACATAGTCTGAATGATTATAAAGTCAGTGTTTATTAACATACAGTTCATTTTTAAAATTTAAAAGAATCTACAAAAATGAATAATTTTTTTTTTTTTTATCAATGCTTGTTTTCTAACTGATGACTGCTCTGGTCCATGCACTGCTGATAATTCAAAGCAATGGAATCACAAACATCAAGAATCATTTTGTTTGATATTTGTGTGCCCTCAGTTCATCAACTGTTGCTGATTTTGTGCCATAAACTTTATCTTTTATGTAGCCCCATTTTAAAAAGTCTACTTCTGTATCTATTTTTGTTTATCAGTTTATAATGGTCTTTATTATCCATAAATGAGTGATGTCATGTGGTGTTTTTCTTTTAATGAATGGCTTATTACACTTAGCATAATGCTCTCCAGTTCCATCCATGCTGTTGCAAATGGTAAAAATTCCTTCTTTTTTACAGCAGCATAGTATTCCATTGTGTAGATGTACCACAGTTTTCTAATCCATAAACAAAAATAGATACAGAAGCGGAGCAGCATCAAACAGATTGTCAAACTACAGCAGGAAGGCCAGGGAGGGTTGAGAGTGGGGAAAAGAGATCAACCCAAGGACTTTTATGCATGCGTATAAGCATAGCCAATGGACACAAAACACTGGGGGGTAGAGGAGGCCGGGGGAAGGTCAAGGGGGGAAAAAAGAGACATATGTACTACTCTTTGTAATATTTTAAGCAATAAAAAAAGTCTAATGACAAATTCAGGTACATTTTCTTTGTTCAGAGCTTAGCCTGACTTCACCCATTATTTCAAATCAGTTAAACTTGAAAAGAAATGAAAATTACATATGTTATCAGCTCTTAAAGTGTGTATAGGTTTTTGGGACACCCTATATTGATTCTGGTTAGGATTTGGGGAAATGTAAATATCTTTCTATAGTTGATCCTGGTTCAAAAGCCTCTCTCACCTTATGAATGGACTTAGGATAAGTGTGCAGAAGCATTTTATCAGTGTGCATGTTCTGTAACCTACCACAACCTCGCTTTGTACTGAGGAAGAGTCTTTCTAGCTGATATTTCCAACAGCATAGAATATCAGCATATTCACAAAGATAAAACTGAAATCCTTAGCACAACATTCTAGATTTTTTATAATCTATCCACTTCTCTAGCCACACTCAATCCAACTCTCCTTCAGTGCTTCACATTTCAGCCCCACCAAATGCCAGTATTTTCCTGAAGACGTGCTTTCTCATGCTTCTGAGATTTTGTATACGCTGTTCTCTCTTGAATAGTTTATTTTATCCATTGTGTCCATCATTACGAACTGACTCTGGATATATCAAGGACCTATTGGGAGGATGCCAGGCTCATAACATCTACAGAAGGCGAAGGCCCAGGCTTAGGAAGTAAATAGGATTTGAGGGAATTCCAGAGAACCAGAAGTATAATAGCTATAAGGAGAATATGGCCAGTGATGTTACCATCACTAAACACCATAGCTTCCCTCTACCACCTAAGGCTTCCACTGCCCCATTGCATCACAGATGCCTCTTTTTAGGACTAAATTTCATCTTGTTTAAGGTACTTGCTCAAGGTTCACAATCTTAGAAGGAGAACTGACCTCTTTTACTGACCATGGCCTAGCCCTGGCTCTTAGTGATTCAAGAGAGAGAGGACTTTCCTTTTCTGTATTTATAGTAGAAGGCTTGATAAACTTCTGTTATAAAAACTAGACCAGTGACAAGCAAAAATTAACATGTCCACAAAGGTCCTTTCCTTTGGTTGACCACTATCAAATCACATACTTCTTCCCATTACAAAAAAAAAAAAATCTTTAAAATGTAACTATCTTGCCCTGACCAGTTTGGCTCAGTGGATAGAGCGTCGGCCTGTGGACTCAAGGGTCCCAGGTTTGATTCCGATCAAGGGCAGGTACCTTGGTTGCGGGCACATCCCCAGTAGGGGGTGTGCAGGAAGCAGCTGACTGATGTTTCTCTCTCACCAATGTTTCTAACTTATTATCCCTCTCCCTTCCTTTCTGTAAAACATCAATAAAATATATTTAAAATAAAAATTAAAAAAAATGTAACCATCTTCCACACATATATACAAAATACATGCTGCCCCTTCTCAAAGGGGCACAACCTCTCTGTACAACTTATGCAAGGCCCTTAATACTCAGCGAGTACTCAGTGCCATTCAATACTTCGGATGCTTTTTTCTGGGAAGTTGGAAATAATGAAAAAGTATTAAGTAGTATAAAGCATGTTACTGGAGTAAGAATAATACAAATCCTAGACTTGCAGCTTATCCATATGATATTTATTAAATGCTATTAAATTAAATTTGTTATTTTTTCTTCCATATTAGATTTCAGGATTATGTGTATGATGCTGGGCTTAATTCTTTACACAATGTTTAACATGTTGTAGGCACTGTAAAATTATTTGTTAAATAAATACTTTATTTTTAAAAATATATTTTTATTTCAGAGAGGAAGGGAGAGGGAGATGGAAATAGAAACACCAATGATGAGAGAGAATCATTGATTGGTTGCCTCCTGCGTGCCCCATAATGGAGATGGAGCCCGCAACCTGGCCATGTACCTGATCAAAATGGAACCATGACCTCCTGGTTCATATTTTGAGCTCAACCACTAAGCCATGCAAGCCCAGCAAATAAATAAACAAATACTTTATATTAAAAATGTTTTTATCCTTTTGGGTCCTAGAGTTCAGGCAGAATCCTGATATCAACCACAGTAAGATTCTAGAAAAATCAAATAAAAAATTTCAACTTGAATGTTCTATTCAACACAATAGACTGATTGCTTCACCAAAATCTGTTTATGCTGCCCTGGCTGGTGTCGCTTAGTGGTTAGAGTGTCAGTCTGAATACCAAAGGGTCACAGGTTTGATTCCCCATCAAGGGCATGTACCTGAGTTGCAGGTTCCACCCCCCGGCCTCAGTTAGGGTGCAGGTACATGCGCTGGGCAACCAATCGATGTGTCTCTCTCACTTTGACGTTTCTCTCCCTCCCTTCCTATCTTCTACTCTATCTAAAAATCAATGGAAAACTATCCTCAGGTGAGGATTAAAAAGTTTGTGTTGCTCATGATTCATTTGTGTTTTTTTATGTCAATTACAGTTTGTGGCTGCCATTATTTTGAACATCATAAGTTTCTGCTTTGCTACAATTGGCGCAGTTTTATTAGCTACTGCATGTTTAACTTACGAGTCAAAAACTAATGACTATGTTTGGTCACATGTAAGTACCAAGTTTAATAATAACTGGATCAAAATTTTAGATATAAATGAAAAAACTATAGTGAATGATGTATGTTGTAGTGAGCAAGATATGGAAAAGGCAACCAAACTTATAAGCCATCTTTGGCATAGATATATAAGAAGAAACTGTATTTTATCCAAATATTTGCCAACATGGGGATATTTAAAACTCAGTTTGCATCCCTCTCCCCCCCCCCAAATATATTGATACTAAAACACAGTGCCTCAAAAGGTGTCATTATTTGGGAATGGGATCTTTGCAGATGTAATTAGTTAAAATTGGGTCATACTAGGTAGGATGGGCCATTAATCTATATAACTGGTGTTCTTATAAGAAGAGGGAAATTTGGACACAGACACAGAAGGAAGGTTGCCATGTAAACATGCAGGCAGAGATTGGAGTTCTTGCTTCTATAAGCCATAACTAACAGAAGCTGAAAGAGGCAAGGAAGAATTCTCCTCTAAAGGTTTTCGACTTTTACCCTCCAGAACTTTGATACAATAAATTCCAGTTGTGTTAAGGCTCCCAGTTATGACATTTTATTGCAGCGGCCTTGGAAAACTAGTATAGGAGGACAATAAATGGCCATCCACTTTTCTCTCATGTTTGGAACCAACTGAGATAAAATACAAGAAGTAGATAAAACTAAAACTATCTGCTTTATTGTTGATTATTATAGTTGGAGAGCAAGTCTTAAATCTTTGGCCAAATGAGCTTGCTGGTACCTTCCCTCATGAATTAATCTCATCCACCTCATTACAGATAGACCATTGGCCTCCCTATGCTAGCACTAGACAGTTATCAGATGTTAAGGAGAACCTGGGGTCATAAATACAAACCATTCTGGAAAAAAGGAGAACCCAGAGGAGCTGGGTTCCTTCTCTCAAAATCACCAATTAGATAAATCCCTGCCTGTCACCTGAGCATCTGTAAGAGCATTAGGAAGCACCAAAGCCATTCTTTTCTAAGAGAGCAGAAACTCCTACTTTGGGCCTTGGTAGAAATGTGCAAAGAGAGAGAGAATGGTTCTATCCATTATGTATAATAATGTTTATAATGCATAAGTTAAAAGAAAATAGCACCTGCAATCATCCCTTGATCAGCAAAAGAGAGAGCAGAAAAAACCCCAAAAATAATGAACACTCAGTATCAGATCCTGAAGACTTCCAATAGCCCATGATATGATAGGTTATTTCTGAACTTTTCAGTCTTGTCATGTGTAACATAGGAGTAAAAGTATTCAATTTGTAGGGTGTCACTAGAATTAAAGTGTTTAACATAATACACGGTACATATGTAAATCTAATCTAATAAAAGAGTAATATGCAAATTAACCATCACTCTGAGACACCTAAGCCATGCCACCAGCCAAGTCATGCCCACCAGCCAATCAGAGCGGCTGTATGCAAATTAACCCAGCCAAGATTATGGCCATGGAGCTAGAGGAAACAGGAGGCTTCCATTGCTCCAGGAGTAAACTACCTGCCTAGGCCGGCTGGGCCTCTGCTCAAGGAAACAATGTTTCAATTATAGAAATCATGGAGCTGAAGCAAGCAGGAGGCTTCGTGCCTGCCTAGACCTCCACTCAAAGTAACAAAGTTTCAATTATAGAAGATAAATAAACCCCAGAAACATGATTCCAGCCAGCCTCGCTGGGAATTGGGTTAATGGGAGCTGTGGGCAGCCTGTAAACAGCCCTTTGCCCCTCAGACAGGCTGGCCAGGCACCCCAGTAGGGACCCAAACCCTGAATAGGCTGTGGGCATCCTGAAAACGGCCCGCAGCCTGTCACCCAGGCTGGACAGGCACCCATGGGGTGAGGGTTCCCACTGGGGGGCTTGGCCAGCCTGCAAACAGCCATCAGCTCCTCACCCAGGTTAGCCAGGCATGCCAGCAGGTGACATCCCCCGAGGGGTCCCAGACTGATAGAGGGCACAGGCCAGGCTGAGGGCCCCCCTCCCCTGAGTGCACAAATTTTTGTGCACTGGGCCCCTAGTATTCAATAAATGTGGTTCTTGTATAATTTTTAAATGGTTAATTAATATGAGGAATATTTCTTTCCTTTTTGATTCAGATGGCTGGTAGTACACTTTTACAATTTTTACTCTTCAGCACCATCTCAGAAATGATCATTGCAGGCTTACTTATCAGCTGGATTGTGAAAGCATTGAAACGTGCAGAATATAGTGACGAGAGTGAGTAATTTTTCTTCTGGCTTTAAGATCAGCATTCTTTTTAAGAGCCCTCTTTGAGGGACTAGAGTTTAGCTAGAATTGGGGAACAGAAGTATTACTTCTAAACTAAAGTAACCTGAAAATGTATGGAAATGTTTCTTGTTTGATACTGTGTAAAACTGAACTCAAACAAACTAGGCAAAACTACAAGAAAGAATTATGTCTCTTAGACTTACATTTCCCAGGATATTAATAGAGGGAATGTATAGACTGAGAAGTTTCACAGGTCATACCAGTAACATGGGACAATGAATGCTAATTCAAATTTAGTTATAGAATGTTGGTTTCTAAAGTTTGAGATCTTCAAATGCCATCAGAAAATAAGTTTTGGGGGGCCGTTAGGGGAGTACTCCTGGAATAGATGAATAGAATCTCTAAAAATCCATTCCTTCATAAAATAAATGAGGACACTAGCAAAAGTTGCCAAACCAACTTTTTCAGGACTCTGGAAATTAATCAAAGATTTGCAACAATCTAATGAGCACTTGAGAAAAAAGAATGGCTTATTCTTGGTAATAACAGTGAGCTTTTTTTGTGTTGTCATTTTCTCCACTCCCATTCCCCTTGTCCCTTTAAATGAATCAACAGTACCTGTGAAAAATACAATCTCAAGAGGATTGGGAAGGGGATGAAATTGGAGTTTTGTCCCCAACCCCTCCACGTAAAAACAACAACAAAAAACAAAACTTATTCCAAGAGAATTGGTATTGATTTGTCTGGGAGCTCCCTGGAAATTCCTACTGGCAAGGCTCTTCTTTTTTTTTTTTTTTTTTTTTCTTT
>PVJC01011417.1:0-41618 GCA_004026665.1 Murina feae | reverse complement strand
GGGGGGAAAAAAGAGGAACAACTGTAATAATCTGAACAATAAAGATAAATTAAAAAAAAAAAAAAGAATATAAAGTGCTCTTTTAGGTGCTGGATAGAGACTAAGAGAATGAGCTCAAAGCGGGGGTATGGGACTTTAGGTAACTGAAAGGAAGAATCCCCTCATCGTGAAAGTTCTTAGGAGAAGCATGGAATCATTCCTAAAGGGGAACTTTACAAACCGAAGTGCCTGTCACCTGCCAGGGATGATTTGAATGTGGTCCCACCTGAAGGAGGATCGTGGCCAACATGCTATTGAAGGCATAAACAGGATTCGAAAGGAAATCCCCAGGGACTTAAAAAAACAAATGAGGGGTGGGTGAGCCCTGGCCAGGTGGCTCAGTTGGTCATTCCAAAAAGTTGTGGATTAGATTCCTGGTCAGGGCACATATCTAGGCTGTGGCTCTGACCCCAGCAGGGGCAAGTAAGGGAGGGAACCGATCGATGTTTCCCTTACACATCAATGCTTCTCTCTCTCTCCTTTCTCTCCAAAATCAGTAAGACGTATAAAAAAATGAGCATTGACCTATTAATACTAATTAATACTAAACACCAAATTAAAATAATACAATAGCTTCATTAAAAGGACCAATTAAAAATTTAAATTTAAGGAAGACATCAACAGAAAGGTCAGAGAAAAATCTCACTGTTTAGAGTATCCTAAAAGTAAAGTAAAAAAATAAAAATAAAAAAAAAATGAGAAAAGATTTCCAAAGATCTCCTTGTTTATAGAGAGGAGGACCCAGTATTCTATCTCTGTGGAATAATGTCAATTATACAACTTTAAAATGTCTCCATTGGCAACTTAAACATTTCATTCAGAATTTCTCCCTTCTCTCATTTCTATTTTTTTAGCTGCAGCTTAAGTTTATATACTCTAATTTTATGCTCAAAGGAACTAGCCAACATGAGATCATTTTTCAGGGACTTCATCTACTTACAGGAAAAGTATTAAGTCACTAGTCATCTTTCCCCAAGGATTAAGAAATCTCAGTTTTCTTTTTAAAAACTGATTTTACAGAGAGGAATGAAGAGAGAGAAACATTGATGTGAGAGAGAAACATTGATTGGTTGCCTTCCCTTTGCACCCTGACCAGGGATCAAACCTGTAACCTGGGTATGTGCCCTGACTGGGAATCAAACCTGCTACCTTTTGGTGCACAGGATGACACCCCACCAGCTGAGCCACACCAGCCAGGGCTTTTTTTTCCCTTTTTCTTTTACTTGTTTTTTTTTTTTTTTTTTTCCTGAGTACTCTCAGTTATCTATAGCTTTCAGGCCCCAGCCATGTGTGGTGCACATAGAATAAGGGTAAGAATGTGTTCGAGACCCATTACTTACTTTGCTTTAGAGATGAATTTGTAAGTGTCATTCCAGTAAGCCAGGAGATCCGTTGCCTCTTCATCATATACCCGAATGTTATGATATTCAAAGACTCCTGGGAAGAAGTTATCTATCTCTCGAGTGACATTCAAAATATACCGCACCCTGCAAAGAAACCAAGGGAGAAATTGGTTCTACTACTCAGGCTAAATCCAATTTCTAGCACTGCTTTTCTTTTTTCTTTTTTTTAAAATACGTTTTATTGATTTTTTACAGAGAGGAAGGGAGAGGGATAGAGAGTTAGAAACATCGATCAGCTGCCTCCTGCACACCCTCTACTGTGCCCGCAACCAAGGTACATGCTCTTGACTGGAATCGAACCTGGGACCTTTCAGTCCGCAGGCCGACGTCTATCCACTGAGCCAAACCGGTTAGGGCTGCTTCTCTTATTTACAACTTTTTTACTCCCTATGCTGAAATTAAATACCAAAATATTGAAGAAAGCTAAAAAAACGAAGAGGCTACATTTATTTAGTACAGAAACTGTATAACAGGGTCCTGGGCAAACCTGCGCACCAGGGAGTTACTGGGAGAAAAGTTATCTACCAAGTTGAGCATCTAAATTCCATTTTCGTTTGCGTAGTTACACAATCTCATCTTGGATAGTCTTTTGAAAACATGTCTTGTATTTTACTCAAAAGAATCAGCCTGAGGCTCAAGAGGGAAAATTCCTCTATAGTCACTAAAATTATCAGCGATATAATTTATTCTTTGGAAGTCACTTGTATTAAATGATGTATCTCAAGAAACAAACCAACAAAAACCAGAAGAAGGAGAAATTTCCTCCTATCTTCCTAAATGCCAGATAGTCAGATTTTGCTCTCTTACTCTCTCTAAACTACGAAATGCAAATGAGGCCAGAGCTGGGAGGGTCAGAGGAAAGTTGGACTTGAAACTCTCTGAACTCTCTAGGCTGCATTCCTGGCTGCCATGGCAGCAGATGTGTCTGAGAGTTCTATACTGAGAGGCCTGCAGGAAAGGGTTTCTGTATCAAAACATTTTTCTGCTATCTGTCTCTGCACAACCTCAATAAATGCTCGGGTTTCATTTGCCAAAGAGTTATCTCTTCTCAATACTGTGTGAACTTAGCTATCACAGGAGTTTACTCCAACAACACAGCACAGGCTCCCTCATTTTTTCTCAGAACCACATGTAGGGAGGGTTCTACAAACGCATCTCCGAAGTCAGAGAAACGACAACAGGAAGGGAGAGCCGTAGCTAACCAGTTCTGTGGTTAGGTGAGGAGACCAAAATTGTTCTGGGATATGATCTGAATCTGTTAACTCAGCATCAAAGTTTATTACTAGAAGTGATTTTTCTTTTTAATTTAAAAAGAAAGCACATGCAACTTGGGAAAGTCTAACAGTTCTCCAAAAGGTTAAACATAGAGTTACCATATGAACCAGCAATGCCTCTCCTTGGCAGAGACTCAAGAGATTTGAAAACAGAAGTCCAACTAAAAATTTGTACATGATTGTTCATCTCAGTTTTTAAAATAGCCAAAAAGTGGGAACAACCTAAATGTCCATCAACGGATGAGTGGATAGATTAAATGTGGTATATTATGGGGTATTATTTGGCAAGAAAAAAGGAATGAAGTATAATAACACATGCTATAACATTAATAAATGTTATAATATAATGTTAAGTTAAAAAATTCTTAAAAGACCACATACTGTATGATTCCATTTACAGTATATGAAATGTTCAGAATAGGTGAATCTATAAGGACAGACAGTAGATCAGTAGTTTCTAGAGGCTAAGGGAAAGAAGGGAATAGAGGCAGCTAAAGAGTATAGGCTTTCTTTTTGGGTTGAAAATGTTTTAAATTGCTTGTTGCACAACTGTGAAATAACTGAAGTATACATTTTCAGTGGGTGAACTGTATGGTATATGTATTATCTCTCAATAAAACTGTCAGAAAAAGCTCAGCCAGTATGGTTTAGTGATTGAGCAACAACCCATGAACCAGAAGGTCACAGTTTTCGATTCCTGGTCAGGGCACATGCCTAGGTTGCAGGCTCAATCTCCAATAGGGGGCATGCAGGAGACAGCTGATCAATGATTCTCTGTCATCACGGATGTTTCTATCTCTCCTTCCTTCCTTTCTCTCAAAAGTCAATAAAAACATAGTTTAAAAAACTGTCAGAAAAAAAAATGAGCAAGCACACTTATTTTATTTAAAATAAAAATGCATGCCTGGCCAGTGCGCACATTGAAAGGAAATTAGTTAGAAGGTAGCCAGCAGGGTGGGACTGGGCAAGATGGGCTGGCCACACCCTGGAGTCAACCTCCTGTGGTCCCTTCCCAGCATCTACGGAGCGAGTGGGGATCCTCCGGCAGGTGGGGTCCCTCGGCCTGGCCTGTGGGATCGGGCAGAAACCGGCTCTCCGACATCCCCAGAGGGGTCCTGGAGTGTGACCGGGCACTCTGCAAAGTTGCTGTCGTACAGGGTGTGGAACGCAAACCAAGTGTGCAGTAAACCAGATTCAGGGCTGACAGTGCCCCAGCAACAACATAACCCACAGCCTAAGGTGGAATCACATGGCCCCTCCAGGAATCGGGCTTCCTCCTCTCTGTTTCTGGGTGTGTCACCCGAGAACCTCTGCTGCTAAGTCACTGCAGCTCGACAGCTCCTGCATTGAGCGTCTATGCCCTGGTGGTCAGTGTGCACCACAGAGAACACTTAGCCTATTAGCCTTTTATATATATAGATGGTGGGGGATACTGATAATGGGGGAGGCTATGTATGTGTTGGGGCAGAAGTATATGGCAAATATCGGTATCTTCCCCTCAATTTTGCTGTGAACCCTTAAACTGCTCTAAAAAAACACACACACACACAAAATTTTTTAAAGGAACTAATAACGGCATTTGGTTTTAAACAGCAGGAAAGGCATACACATTTGTTTCTGAAAGCCTTACCACTGAAACAGTTGATCTTTCATGGTAGGTAGGAGGATGAAACAGTGGGAGAATAGCAGTTTTAATTCTTATTAGACTGAACTTGGTTAGAATCAACAGGAAGCAACTCTAGAGTGTAAAGTAACTCACTGACACCTCTGACTGAAAACGGTGAAGATAAAACTGTGATGCTTACCCTCGGTTCTGTAAATCCTCTAAGTTAGAGGCATTCCATTCAGAGCCCTGTGGAACCAAAATGACAGGGTTAGGGAGCAAATACAATATTTAAACAGGAGTCCTGTGAGTGAAGCAGTTTCTAAAAAGAATGCCAATACCATCACTGAATTTCTTCTATGTGCCAGGTACTTCATGTTATCATGTTTAGTTTTCACAAATAACAAAGGAAGTTACCTTCATTTTTATAGCTAGAAAAGCAACTCTCAGAGAATTAAAATAATTTATTTTCAAGATCACAGTGATGGAAAGGTATCTCTGATCTCTGACTATTCTCCAATCCAAGTTAAATGTCTGTTATTCTGGTTTACAGTACTCTTTTTTCAAAAGCATGTATTGCAATTTTTATTTATGTATTTATTTATGTGTTTATTGACTGCCTCTCTTCCACTGTAATGTAAGCTTCTCTTGTTCCATATGGAAACTCCTGTACACTGCCTGACACTTGGCAGGTACTCAATAAACATTGTTGAATGAACAAAATGGCATTATTATGAATTAAACCTAGATTTCAGTCAAAAGCCCTAGTGCATTATGTTTCATGTAGGGAGTTGGGCTGGGGTGAGGGGAGAGAGAGTGAGAGAGTGAGAGAGAAAGAGTAAAATAGCACCTTCTGTAAAAAAAAAAAATGAGGGAAACAGGATACACAAAATTCTACATATTATCTGGAAGATACATCAATTTTTAATATTTTGACATATTTGCTTTCTCTCTCCTCTTCCCTTTCATTCAGTATATGTCCTACTCCGCCCCCCCTCCGCCCCGAACCATTTAAAAGTAATTTGAGCATCATGTTACTTCACTTCAATACTTGACCATGTATCATTTAAGAACAAAAATATTCTCTTACATAATTTCATTTTTACAACCAAGAAAAATAACATCAATACATAACTAAATTTCAGTAACTGTCCTTAAAAATATACTTTAGCCTGGTGGGGTGTGGCTCAGAGACTGAGTGTAGACCCATGAACCAGGAAGTCATGGTTCAATTCCCAGTCAGGGCACATGCCTGGGTTGTGGGCTTGACCCCCATGGGGGGTGTGCAGGAGGCAGCTGATCAATGATTCTCATCATTGCTGTTTCTATTTCTCTTTCCCTTCCTCTTTGAAATCAATAAAAACATATATTTTTTAAAACAACAAAAATGTACTTTATAGTCACTCAATCAAGAATCATATCTTGCATTGAGTTGCCATGTCTCTATCTCCTTTAATTTAGAATAGTCCATCCTTTTTTATTTTGTCTGTCATGACATTAACATTTTAATAGACTACAGGCCTGTAACCTTGGGAGAACTTCCCACAATCTGGATTTTTCTGATTGTTTCCTGATAACTAGATTCAGGTCAAGTATTCTTGGCAAGAATATTACAAGGGTGATGTTTCGTACTTCCTACTGCATCAAATCATGAGGCACATAGTGTCACTTTGTCCCATTGTTTATCATGCTGACTTTGAATTCTTGGTAGTACCTTTGCGTCTGCTACATCCTTCTATGGTAGAGTTTGCTTTACAAGTAGTCATCTTTAGGTGTAAGCAATCTTTGAGGCCATGTGAATACTCTGTTTCATAATAATCCTGTTATGCTTTAAGGTTATTTGAGTTAAATGGAATTTAGCATTAGAAGACTTGGGTTCAAGTCTGAAATCCCCCTCCTACAGTGAGGCATTAGACAAACTACTTAACCTGTCCTCATTTTCCTTATCTATAAAATGGAACTCTCCACTCCCTCACATAGTTCTTACATCTAGTGAGTACCTTCCTCCTTAAATTACGAATATAAAGTTTCTCCCAATTCCTTTTGCCATGTGAGAATACAAAAAGAAGTTTGAAACGCAGAAGAGGGCCCTCACTCAACTTGCAGGCACCCTGATGCCAGACTCTCAGCCTCTAGAACTGTGAGAAATAAATTTCTGCCTTTTATAAGCCAACAGACAAACCGTTTCTTGCATATTAAAACGGGAAAACCCCTTCATTCCGAATCCTCCTCTACACACTGTCCTTTCCCCCTTCCCTTCATAGCAAGTTCCACAGAAACATAATCTAACACTTCCTTTAATTCCTCATTTGCCTTGAGTCTCAATCCACAGCATTATGGCTTCTGCCCTCATCATTCTTGCTAATAATGTTACTAATGAGTTTTCTAATTGTGTAACCCAAAGGTCACTTTTGTATCCTTACCCCTTTGGCCTTCTGTGACTATCTATCTGACATGGATCAACATCACTCCATCCTTCTGGAATTAGATCATAGTCCACAAATATCCACCCTCATGCCTGGCACAATAAAGAGGACCAACAAATGTTTGTTGAATGACTAAATGAAACAAGTAAAGGAAGCACTGAGAATTGCCAAGTGATATGCAAGCGCTATCACAATATTACAAGTGAAATGTAATTTAGCCATTTAACTGGAAGATCTCAGGGATACCGTACCGAGGTTCCAGTAAGTGATCAACAAATGATCTTTTCCACAGACTAGGGCTCAGCTCACTTGCTTTCCAAAAATATGGCTTTAGGCTCAACCTTAGAAGACCAGCTCTCACACCAAAGAAAGAGGCAAGACTACAAAGGACTTCAAGGAGACAGAAGGCAAGTAATAAAGGGTTGAGTGGCTAATCTGGAACCAGGGAAATGTGATCCCCCAACTCCTAATTTAGAAATCTAAATCCTCTAAGAGGAACTCCAGCTAGATGGAAATAACCCTGACATGATGGGGAAAGTCCATGGTTTTTATCTACCTGTTTAGAGAAAATTCAACCTCACAATCTGAAATGACACATATCCAGAAACAAAATAAAGTAAAAGCCCTGGCTACTATCTCAGTGAAGCCTGTGCAATGTGACTTAGGCTGTGGTTATGGCTGCTTCAAGTTCAACCTGAAAGAAAGAACTGGAGTCAATGTGATGTAATTACTTTTCTGTCCTCAATGCAAATGCCGTTTATATTGGCCCCTGGAGTCTTCCTCAGATTCAACCTCTTTTCCTCTCTGCTTCTCAGGCTTACAATGACTTAATTCCATGGGGGTTTTCACTATGTTCTATGTAATTATGCAAAGCATTTTCTAATATTCCTGAAATGTAAAATGAAATCTTGGGACTGTCATACATTTTCAACTAAGTTCATTTCCATCTTTTTCCATATAGGTTCCCCTACACTGTATTCTCGCCCAAAGACCCAAGTGACTGATTCCCCCCCCCCCCCCAATTGTTATCCTCAGGAAATAGCCCTGGCGGGGTCCAAATGTTCCAAGCAAAATAGAAGAGAAGAGCACATTTATGGCAAATGAGAAAGAATGTACTGGGGTTCTCCTCAATTCAATACAACTTGCCACAATCAAGGACTGGTATCCCAGGCTGTATCATTTTGATCATACCTACAGCCTCAACACTTCAGTTACGTTACTGTGGCAACCAGGCACAAGATCTCTTTTAACTTTATCCTATACATCTCCAGTAGAAGGAAGAAAATCGTGAATGATAAAAATAGTCAATTTGATTATTGTCAGACTTATTCACATATCCTCCATTTCTCTGCACCTACTGTAAAAAAGTAACCACCAATTTGAGGCCTAATTTTTCTCTGAAAAGTAAACACTATTCTACAAGGATATGTAATGTCAAATATTGAAAAATATACCAGCAGTAAAATTCTGACTACTTTTTTTTCCATGAACAAAATTATTGGTTGTGTGTCCAATACTCCTGTGTTTCCTTTGTTTAACTAAGAAAGCTGCCTGCCTTTCTGCAAAGGGTCTCTGTTCACATCTTGCTTTTTCTCAGCCAAATCGGCCAGCCTCCAGGAGAGATTTGGTTGGGCAAATGCTTCCAGCTCAGAGGAATAGTACGCTCTTAGGGGTGTGGGAGAACTTTTTCTGGTAATTGTCTGGCTTCCAGCCAATGAATCCTCTCTTCTTGCTGCAGATTTTCTTTAAACTATGCTCTACACGTTTCTTCTTCAGACCAGCTAGACACCTTTTCAAATAAACATCTCTGTGTAGTGCACTGCAGAGCTGAACACTCTTCCAAGGGAGGGGAGAATCCTGCTGCCTCCCTTCACACAATCTTCTACTTGCACGCCAGGCATGGCAGCTATGCACACGATAAAATGATTTTGCAGAAAATTACCACTACCATTTGCAACTTGGAGAAGACATCCTTTTCCGTGTTAATTGCTGGGGAAGCCAGCAGAGCACAGACTCACTGGAGAAGACATAGGGGGTTGGGCACAGGACATGGTGGTGCAAACAGAGGGAGAAAGCCATCAGGGATAAAGTACAATAAGATGTTTAGACAATCTGTTGGATTAGACTTATCTTGTTGGATAAGAGTTAAATTTCAGGATTCTCTACTTTGATATTTTTCTCAAATAAGAAAAATATTCACAATAGAAAGAACATGTCCATTCTCTTGAAAACAGAATTGTATCTGAAGCAGAATAGAGTTTCCTTTTTCCAAAAATATGGACATCGATACATATTAAAAATGGACTGTTCTTTCTGTTTAGTACTATTACAATTTGTTTACATGTCTTAAAACATACCATTTGAAGAGGGGAGTGAGAAGAAGATAGTTCTTGAAGGGGTAGCATCAGAGACTGGGGAAGTATGACTGAAATTAAATAGGTTGACCAGTCAGATATGGACTGTATTTGATATTCACATCTATATCCTTTTAGGAATAAAATCTAAGCTCAATGGAGAATTTCAGTTTATAGTGCTGGTCACTTTCAAGCATGAGCTATTGTGGCTATGGGCACCTGCCCTTCATAAAAATGGGATGATACATGGAGACAGTTGGGGCAGGGTCTGTTTCAATGAGAGACTCACAAATTTTCTATAGATAACACAAAAATTCTCTCCAACAATACAAGAGCAGGGAATACCTGAATCCTCCTGGAAGTATACACAAAAGGCAACAAAGATAGATGCTTTACAAGTGGAAAGGTGAATGACAGCTTTGCTGTATGGTCTACATCCAGAAATAGCAATGGTCAAGTTAAAGGAAAAGCAGCTCCGTTCCCAGCTCACAGCTTTTCATGAGTAATTCCATAGTTATACACAACTATGAGTCACCCCATAGTACTCATACTCGAGAGCAAGCATGTGAAACACAAAGGCTAACACCGGCCAAATAAATGAGGCATGCTGCGAGTTTGACATGCTTACCCTGGAGTGTCAACAAGTTAATTCAGGGCACAAGCCTTCCATGACACGAAGTCTGCTTGGTGAAATAAAGTCTTGAATATTTGGGGTGAGATGATCTAGTTTAGTCAGTTCCTGTGCAGTTATTATTCTCTCCTGTTTCCCAGCTTCTAATTATTTCACAAATGTCTTCACCAGAGAAAAGTTAAATTCAAACCAATTGAGTTTAGTTCCGTGTTACCAGTTTTGGTCAAAGTGTGTGGGACATGGAAACAAAACAAGGTTTTGCCCTGGCTGGTGGCTCAGTTGGTCGGAGTGTCGTCCTGTACACCAACGAGGTTTCAGGCTTGATTCCCAGTCAGGGCACATATCCAGATTGGAGGTTTGATCTGCAGGCAGGACACGTAAGGGAGGCAACTGAATGATGTGGTTTCTCTCTCTCATTGATGTTTCTCTTTCTCTCTCTCTCTCCCGCTTCCTCTCTCTTTAAAAATCAATAAACATATCCTAGGGTGATCATAAAAACAAACAAAAAAATTCACAGAGGCCCTAACTGGTTTGGCTCAGTGGATAGAGCATAGGTCTGTGGACTGAAAGGTCCCAGGTTCGATTCTGGTCAAGGGCATGTACCGTGGTTGGGGCATATCCCCAGTAGGGGGTGTGCGAGAGGCAGCTGATCGATGTTTCTCATCAGATGTTTGTGACTCTCTGGTCCCTCTCCCTTCCTCTTTATAAAAAATCAATAAAATATATTAAAAAACAAAACAAAAAACGCAGAGTTTTGGCATCTCCCCAGGCCCCCCGCCCCAATTTTAATTGTCCTAGTTAAACTTGTTTCCACTACTACGTACAGATGAAAACTAGAGCTCTTTAACATTTAGGGTTTTAGAAGCTTTCCCAATTTATCTGTCAGAGAGGTCCTCTTGGGCTAATTACAGGTTACTGAATGTTCAAGAACTATGAAGAATAATTTTAAATCACTAAATTTTTAGTAATCACAAAAGTATTCGGAACTCAAAATGTAGCTACAAGGTTCAAAATGCTTAAAAGTCCAATAGCCTCTTAGTTGTAAGTAGTTCCCACTTGCTCTGCTCAAATATCCAACCTTAAGACACATATGGCATACTTAAAAAAGTGACCTTAAAGGATCATCCTATTTGGGTACACTGTAGAAAACGATTACAAACTGGTCTGTTTTTTACTTTGACTATTATGAAAAGAACAGATGAGATATTTAATAACCCATGGGGCGAGGGGGGGGAGGTCCTGATTTGTAGCATTTGCCAGTTTCCTTGGTGTAAATTTTCCCACCATATTCAATCTTATGAAACCACTGAATGAGAAACTGGGACTAGATGAGCAGAAGCTCACCATTATATAACATCTCCACCACACAATAGACATAAATAAACGTAAGAGCACAGATAATAGTAAAAAAAAATAGAAACTGATGAGGTTTGAGTATTTATTACCTTTGTTTTTAATGTTGTTACATTTTATTTACATATAATAAAATTTAACAGTTGCCCCTTCCCCATGGGTTGGTATGGACTATCTTTGGCACACCACTTAAACGGGCCCCAAAACTTACCAAGAACACGTGCTCAAATATCTGTGTAGGACTGTCCATCTGACCCAGAATCACTATCATTTCATTATCTATAAATTCCTTGAATTCTCTCAGGTTGCAAACCATTTGCATTTCCAACTCAGTTCGTATCTGAAACAGAGATGACATATTATACTAATTCTGTAAAGTCCCTCTGTACTTTCACCATCTCTATCCGCATACCTATCCCACTTGGCCTTGAAACAATGAGCACTTAAGGTCTCTTACCTCTTTGGATGTGATATTCTCCAAATCCTTTTGCATCATAATCTCCCTTAATTTGGTTTTAATTAGTCTTTCTGTTCGCTCACGTTCAGTTGGTCTGAGGAGAAATAATGATTTTTCTTAGGCAGGAATTTAATTACGTTAATGAATGTGCTATTTGATTATAGTTCCAAATTGATAGGTTTCTATTACCTTTAAATTTAAATTATGGAGGAATGGCCAAAAGAGAACGGTATTTTTAAAAATTTATTTTCAGAATGTAAACGTAGAAATTATTACATGAATAGGTTGTACATGTCTAAAAGCCCTTAAATATATTCATATATATAGATCCATGAAGGAATAAAGGCAAATAAGCTATACTGAGTATAAACTTTAAGGGAGGACCATAATCCATATTTTTTCATCAAGTACCCCTGAGCACCACTTGCTGAGCTGGTAGGCCAGTGATGTGACACACTATGGAATTGGGTCTTCTGTTGCATAAAATGCCACCTAATGCTTATCATTCATTCACTGCTATGGTTTTAGAAAACAGGAAAGAGGCAAGAGTGATTTCTGCCTTCTTCAATGAGGCAAATTGACTTCGAAAATGGGTTTCAAGGATTAACTACCTGGAATATTTCCACTCAAAATTCTTTCCTTTTCACAAAAGCTCTCACAATATCACTGTGAAATGGTTATCCCCATTTTACAGATAAAGGAAATAAAAAGCTGAAGGGTTAAATGACATGCCAATGATTACATACACTGGCAAGAGAACCAGAACTGTCAGCCCAGCTTAACACTCTACCTGCAGGATTATGTTGCTTCCCTTAGTCTTCTGATTCTTTTAAAAATAAAATTACCCTTGGAACTTCAGTATGAAATCAAGTTAGGAAGCTAATTCTCCAATTACTAGACAGATACTGGTTCAATGTAACTGGATGCTTCTCTCAAAATGCATTATTTCACATTATGCAGAATGTAAGGCTGACAGAGAGGACTTTCTGTCTCATCTTTCCCTTCCTACTACTCCACAAAGGTATCTGCTCTGTACCTCCTTATTTGGAGATGGAAATGGACTAAGCCTTTAGGCATCCTGCCTACTATTGCTGCCTACGGCCTTATCACTGGCTGCAAAAATAGCTTTAGTAATCTCCAAAGATGGATGCTCTGACCCCACAACCTTGGGGCTCCCTACCACTTGGGCTTTTATTTTTTCATGAACCCTGAGAATACAGCTAATAATTATACCGGCAGTCAGCCTTCAGCCTCCCTGTCTTGACTAGGACTAAAATTCATGTTCCCCACCATTTTTCCTAGACATTGCTAGTGACGGAGAGTTACACACTTCAGTCTTCTATTAAAAAGAAATTATTGGTGAAAAACAAAGTTTAGCATCTTTGTGCATTGTTAAGATTCCCTAGTTTAGTAATCTTTATCCAACTGCTTCACACTTGCTTGAGGCAGAGTGGTTTGGGAGCAGACACATGTAGATTTTAATTTTAGTCTTGCTGCTTACTAGTGGTGTGAACTTGAACAAGTTCCTTCCTTTCTCTGAGCCTCTTTCCTTTTATATAAAATAAGGAAAGTAACAATATCTGCCTCATGAGGTTCTTATGAGGATTAAATGAGATACCTTTAATGAAGTGCCTGGTATAGCACTTAACATAAACTAGAGGCACCATTCAGGTATGTTCCCCTTCCTTGGATTTTAAAATATAAACTTTATTCACAGAGCATTTAAGTTCATTTGGCCACATTCCCCCCATGTTTTCAGCATATTTAAAAATTTTTTTTCTGGTCAACGTAGGGAGGAAATGGAAAAAGTATTACAAGACAAATACACTTCCTCAATTTCACTGGAGAAAAATTCAGAAAATACATACAAATGCAAGAAAATAAAAACCACTGAAAATCCTTCTATCAGAGACAATCATTATTAAAATACAGTGACTGATAGCTTTCAATCTTTTCCTATGAACAGATAAACATTTGTTTATTAAATTATCTTAAAACTGGGGCTATATTGTACATACTAAGAACTAATATTTAATGAGCTTCTACCAGGTGCCAGGGAGTACATTTCACATTACTGTTTTGTTTGGGAATGTAGAGAAATTATGGGCAGTTTCATTTTTTTCTTTTGTATTATAATTTCCGAATTTCCTATAATAAAATCATGAAAAATAAGGAGGGTTTTCTCTCTTTCATGTAAGTCTGGTTCAGAATGTCCATTTTTGAACCAGATGCAACATCCATTCCTCTGATACCCATGAGCCAGCTGTAAAGCTGGAAATTAGTAACATTTCCCAAGAATCTGAAAGCCAAATCAACCCTTACCTTTTTTGTTACTGTGGGATCCTGAAAGGATTAAGGCTAATGAAAAAGAGGTCCCAGTAGCAATAACACCCTTTGAAAAAACTTCCATTGCTTTTCTGACTATTCTGTTCACACAATTCTTGGAAATTTCACCTTTTCTAGTAAAAAACATCCTATATAATAAGAGCCTAATATGCAAATTGTCCCCTCGACCAGGAGTTTGACCAGGGGGCGGGGCTAGCCGGCCAAATTCGGGAAGGGAGGACCTGACTGGCAGCCAGCAGCCCCAAGGGACCCTACCCATGCAGGAAATTCATGCACTGGGCCTCTAGTTTATTATATTATCTGAATTACGGCTTTTTAAAAAAAAAAATCATGAATTATTTTGGTATTACTTTAGAAATCTGTAGACGAAGGTTTAGAAAGTCAGGTAGCAAGTAGCTATTCTTCTTTCCCAATTATAGAATACCTTGGAAATGCAGAAAGATCAACTCAGAGCAAAATAAACATCCTGATTAATTTCCAAAGCAGGAGCTAAGTGTGAAAAAATTTCTAAAATAGTCACATAAGTTTCAACACACAGACCTAAAGAGGAAATAAACATCAGCTCCACCTTAGGTCTTTATTTAACTCACAGTACACCAGGAAGATTTAATAAAATCTCACTGAGACAGACTTAACAAGGCAAAGGTCTTAACACAAATTATAAAATATTGAAAAAAAATCTGCACAGATATCAGGTTAGAATTAATATGAAACCTAAGTATTCTTTTTAATCGAGTAGAAACATCTTTTCTTTACTTTTTAAATCTTCACTCAAGGACATGCTTAGAGAGAGGAAGGGAGTGAGAGAGACACAGAAACATTGATGTGAGAGAGAAATGCAGACTGGTAGCTTCTGTATGTGCCCAGCGGGCATTGAACTCGCATCCTTTCAGTGCATAGGACAACACTCAACCGAGTCACTCCAGCAGGAACAGAAACATCTTAAGTATTGGAAACATCCTTTTAAAAGCTTCTCTTTGTCATTAATTTATTTACCAAACGTTTCTTTCACAGACAATGCAAAGGCAGACTTTGGCTGAACTCCTTTAAATTCAAATTTCACGTTAGTGGAATCTGAATTAATGGGATTTTATGATATTGCAGTTCTTTTCCATGGAGACTACACTGTGCCCAGGAGTGAAACTCCTCAGGCCTCTGCAGACAACAGAAAGAACAGGGTCTGTATGTGGCAGCTGTGTAGTGTAGACAATGACTAATATTGCTGGGTAAGATTAATTCCCCAAGAGGAGAGATTAGGGAGGAACAGTTGCTTGCAGCATCCTAGAACACAACAGAGAGGACTTCCATGATCCTTAGCAAACTGACTTACATGTCAGTGAAGAGAGCTGGAGAGTCAGGCCGGTGGGACTGTACATCTTGCATGGCATTCCATTCATTGACTGATGATTGATCTGAGTTGATATGGCTCTCATAATAACTCACCCAGGTGAGAAACAGGCTGCCTGGGTAGTAGTTATGCATTCTGGCCACTTCACAAGCCTTGTGTAAACTCTGTAGTGCAGACCTGAAAGATATGCAGGGAAATGAGCACTGTAGAATTATGGGGGTATTAAGGCCAATAATCCATGTGTAGTTCAATCTCTTCCAATTTTTAAATCCTATAGAATTTGGTCTCTGGGGAATCTACTCCCTGGAATTCAAGATTCTTTGATTCTGATTATAGTAATTATCTGATCATAACACCTGATTAGACAGTTCATGCTGAAAGATATAGAGCAATATTAAGATGGGGGTAAAGGGAAACAGGAGAACTGACAACCTAACAGTAAAAAACAGGTCCAGGTACCTATGAAACGCATGACCCCACAGTTGCAGTCATGCTGTGGCTATGCTACATCACCAGAGAACTAAAGATGGCAACCATTTGCTATAGAAAGATTTGTTTTCCTTGGCACAGAATCATGTTACAGCATACATTCTCTATTATTCTTGGAAGCACCACCAAGATCACAGATAGATGTCCCTAAATTTTTAGGGTATGTTCTTGAATGTCCAGGCAGCACTGATCTAGTAAGATTTAAAATTCTTGCTGCCTTAGTCTCCCCATTTCTTTAAACCATTTATTCATACACTTGAGCTACTTTCTAAGAACAGCTCTGGATATTCATAGACTAATTTGATCTCTGGTTCTGAACTCAGGAACCCAAGAAGAGTAAACAAAACTGAAAAGTACCTTTTTGGTTATATGCTTAGGAAAATTAAAGCCGGAAATTCTAGAGAGTTAGTTACACAACAGCAGGGATCTTTCTATGTTTACTGATGTATCTCAAGTGTTTAAAAGAATGCCTAGTTCATAGTTGAAGCACAGTTAGTATTTGTTGAGTGAAATGTGTCTTAAGCTATAAACCAATGTCTTTGCTAAGAGAAAAGAACAGTATGAGAGAATTTTGTGGCCAATCCATTTCCATCTTTTTTTTTTTTTTTTAAACTGATTTTAGAAGGGAAAGGGGGGTGGGGTGGGGAGGAACAGAGAGGGAGAGGGAGGAGAGAGAGAGGGAAATATCTATTTGTTGTTCCACTTATTTATACATTAATTGGTTGCTTCTTGTATGTGCCCTGACTGGAGATGCGACTCACAACCTTGGCTTATTGGGACGATGCTCTAACCAACTAAGCTACCTGGCCAGGGGTACATCTTTTTCTTAAAAATGCCTTTTAATTTGTTTTTTCCTCATAATAAAAGTGATCCACGCTCACTTTGGAAAATTTAGAAACCTCAGGTGAAAGGTAGAAATATATTGTAAACGGCAGAAATGTGTAGCTAATAAACATTTCACTCGACAGATACGAACTGTGCTCCAATTATGAACTGGGCATTCTTACAGGCACTGTAATCTAATGGCCCCAAAATAACTACTGGTAAGGTTTCAGTACAGAGTTTTCCAGTCTTTCTGTCTGTGCATAGATCTACAATACATATGTGGCCATATTCTGCATACTACTTTAACCTGTCCTTTTATATTATTCTTCATCAACAACATCTTTCTATGTCAATACATATTCTTCAACTAAATACTTTTTAATGGTTTCATACTTAGCAACATGGACATATCATAATTTAACTGACTCCTATTTTTCAGATATTTAAATTGTTTTCTATTTTTTCCTATTAGAACACCGACAAACATTCTTACAGTTAAAATTTTTGTACACGCCCATGATTATCACCTTAGGATACATTCTTAGAAATAGAATTACTAGGTCAAAGGGCATGCAAAATGATAAGGCATATTGGCAAATCATTCTCCAGAAAGGCTGATCCAATTTATTCTCCCATCAGTAATATATAATAATATCTGTTCCATGAGTCCTTGTCAACCTTGTATAATGTTAATTTAAAAATAATACCATTACCAATTTGACAAGAAAAAAACCCAAAAACACATACACCAGTATATTTTATCAGGAAAACAGACTTTTCCTTAAAATAAGGTTGTGGAATCTTTAAAAAATGCTTTTCTATTATTCAGAGTCCAGAGTGCTAACCATTACACCATGGAACCCCTTTTGCTTTTCTATTATTCAAAGTAAGCCAAATTCTCAGAGAATTAAGTCAAACTCAGAGAATTCTCAGTGATTTTCAGTTTCATTACGCAGATTCAAAGGAAAAGCCAGCTTAATGTAAAGCACAGGATATTCAATACATGTTTTCATCAGGAAAATACATGCTTCAAAAGCATATGCCACAAGCGTCTGGTGCAAGTGCCCTAAAATACACTCAAGCTTAGCCACCTCAGATACTGCAGCTGCCTACAGTACTGGGAGGCTGCACTAACTACCTTCCTGTATAGGAAACACCTGGTCTAATGCTGCTTTGATACACACATCTTTTTTTTTTTTTCTGTGACTTTCAGTTCACTTCTCCCTATGTGGTACACCAAAAAAGTTTATTCTGCAGGAAGCTAACAGAGCTAGGGCTAGTCAGTCTACTTTAGAACATCAAGGCTTGAACTAAGGTTACTGCTGAAACTTTACTGTTTAAAAAATGAAGGCTGCTTTGTACTTCTCCCCAAAATATAACTGTCACTTATGAACTTAGGCTGTTTGGTTTTACTTGGTACCTGGGAATACACAGGTGAGTTGCCTTTAACTGAGCCTGAGTCAAAGGCAGACATAAGTTTTCCATGAGAAGTTTATTTGTGAAATATGCCCTAAATCTAAAAATCTGGTCTCGACACATGACCTGAAACTCTGTCCTACTTCAATTACTCCACGAAGCGATAAGACTGCTAATTGTTCAGCTGACTCTGTTAGGACCCCACCCACTCAGGCCTATCAATCATGTTATTCAGGAGTAAATGATCTCCCTGGAGTCTTTTCCAGGCTCCTTTAGTTCTTGTTTGGCTTCCATTCTGTTCCTCACGGGGACTTCTACTACAAAACAGGCCACTGAGTTAGGACCTAAAATTCAAATTCCTGACTGGGGGACAGACATCATTCCTTAGATATATTAGATCATTTTTTTTGGATAATCTAGAAAAAAAAAGAGAATAAGATTCATTCTGTTTAAATATAAGAGATACTTGGAGACCAGTTATGCAGCCTCTCTAAAACCTGTTTTCTCATCCATAACAAGAAGCTAATACTACTCTTTTGGGAGCTTACGCAATGATTATATGTAATCCACGTAAAGCACTAGGCACAATGCCTGACATACAGTAAGTAAGCTAAAAAGTGTCAACATACCAGCTGATTGTTATTATCAACTACAATTTTTTCTAGGCTTTATTTGCATTATGCAAATAGTTTGACAGACAATTACCAGCAATTTAAATGAAGCTTTTCTACCTATAAGGTAGCTCCATCAATGCTATCCCTGATTACCTTAAGAAATTGAAAGCTAATGCATAGTAGTAGTGTGATATTTAGACCTGGCACTAGATACTATATTTAACTTAGTCAATAAAATTCAGTTCCAACTGACTATCTGATTCAGTAAGTACCTTTCAGAGCCTAAAAACATCTCTAATTATTATTTGTTCACCAATGTTCAAAGCCTTCCATTGTGATAATTTGAAAATTAAACTTGTAAGCCATCTTTAACTATGATGGTTACACAAACGGATCACACAAAATTCTATATACACAAACAGATCAGCATTTTCAAAGAGAATTGTATCATTTCAAATACTTCTCACAAAATACTGCTCTAACATATTAAAAAACTTAAGAGATATTAAAATTCTTCTTACCACATTGCCTGCACAGATACAGGTTTGAATATGTGGATTCTGTTATCTGTTGATACGCTGAACCCTCTAAGGAAAAAAGAGTAAGACAAAAATCCACAAATGAGAGTGGGTTATTTCAGTTGTTTTCAAGGCTGCTTCTGGCTCAAGCACTTCATGTAGACTAGAGTATAGGACTGCTTCAACAAGTTGTCTACTTTTATGTACTTAGCAGAATGAATGGACTCCCACGTTGGAATTAGGGAATTACATAGTTTCCTGCTGTAGCTAAGGACACACTGTTCTGCCATATATTTCTATTTGGAAATCTTATGGGTATGTAGCAAACCTGACCCTGTTTTATAAACTGGAGCAAACATCTTGGTCTCTTGGGGACACATTCTAAAAACACCAGGGGTAGGGTGGAAGATCACTGGAAGGAACTGGCACAGAAAAGGGGTTATACTGTAGGCTGACAGCTGGCAGAGGCCGCAAGAGGTTATTTGAAACAGAACATATCATCCTCTGGGAGAACATTGCAACAGTCCCACATGCTCAGGTTAAAGAGGGAGCCAACAAACTAGTTCCTCTTTGTTTGGATTCTTACCATAGTCAGCCTAGAAGAACAGAAGTGAGAGGCCTTGGCAAATTGCATTTTCACTCCACTTCACAAAACAGGAGTTTAAAAGGACTCACTGAGCTGCTGACATGTCAATTCAGTTGGGCACAGTGGGCCTCCCATTCAGCTGAATGAATGGGTAGTAAGACGGAACCCCACCCCTTGGCTTTCTGTGAGAAGATAACAAGGGAAAGCTCTTACCCATCACCATCCAAATGAATTAGGGTGTCACTCCAGAGAGGCAGGACTAAGCCCATGGTACAAGTGCTACTGTAAGACAAGAAGTAATCCATAAGTCACTCTCTGTGATTCTAGGCAGCGTTCTGTTTAGTCCTTAAATATTTAACAAAGAAAACACTGACTGAGCTCCCTGTATTACTGTCTTGCAAATGGCCACTGTCTAAAAACTCCGGGTGACTGCTGCAGACTTGTGATGGCAGGTCTCAGCCCAAAGTCACAGAACCCAACTCAACTTCAAGAATTATTTCTAATGACAGAAACCACTGCTGGCTGCTGAAGACCTCTGACTATGTCATTCATTCAATTTTAATTCTGAGATTTATATACATTTTTTGAACCCCAGAATACACTAAATAGTCTAAATTGGAAAGAGAATTAAAATATTCAAAAAAGTAAGTATTAATGGCTTGTGATGACATTAAGAGGAACAAGAGACCCAACTTAAATAAATGCAACAAGTGCTTTGGGACTAAGCACCGGACTAGCACTGCTGAAATGTAGAGTGAACAGGAATGTCAACAACCAATAGGGTAGCCCTGGAATGGTGTATTACAATATAATTTAAATCACACAAGGAGGAAAGTTAACAGATAGACACAGGAAGCCAAAGATTCCCAATTGTGTGCTCCATCATACCACTTCTCTGGACAACTGTAATCTACCCCAGATCTCTGCCACTTTTTCTCCCTAAGCCTGCCATAAGCCACTTCTTCCCCTCTATCCAGTTTCCCAAAGGCTCCTATACCCTCCCCCCACCAATATATCTAGAAAAGTATCAGGTATAGGAATGTGGGAGGTAGAACAGTGAAGTATGGTTAGGAGCACAAGCTCTCGCCCTAGCCAGTTTGGCTCAGTGGATAGAGCGTCAGCCTGCAGACTGAAGGGTCCCAGGTTCGATTCCAGTCAAGGGCACGTACCTTGGTTGCAGGCTCCCAGCCCTGGTCAGGGGCATGAAGGAGGCAACCAATTAATGTTTCTCCCTCACATCGGTGTTTCTCTCTGTCTCTCCCTCTCTCTCTAAAAATCAATGGAAAAATATCCTTGGGTGAAGATTAAAAAAAAAAAAGAGCACTCTCTGGAGCCATTTGGGCTCCGGAACCTGAGCTCTTGCACTAACTATATAAAATTGTAGGCAAACAATTGAATTGCCGTGTGCTCTGGTTTCCTCATCTGTAAAACTGGGATAGAAATACCATCTTTATTGGGCTGTTTTGAAAATTGAATTAGGCAACACACTAAAAAATGAGCAATTACTACTACCTATTGAGCAATTATACTATGCTGAAAGATCTGGATTTACTCTCCTTCAGTACTTCAATTCCTTTTGACAATTTATTTAACTTCTCTTCTCAGCCTTAATTTCTTCATCTTGATATACAGGTAACAAGACCCAGCCTCATAGGGTTATCATGAAAATCTAAAATATTTAAGGTGAAACATATATATTAATGTACTGATATGTAAAACAAATGTTGAGTATGCATCTATAGTGGGTGCCCTACTACAACTGAAAGTGATTTTGCGGGAAGGAAATATTATGAAAATGTATTAAAAATAACACAAGGAATACCTACCACGCTTTAACTATCGGAGTCACTGCAGTGCTAACGAAGGCCATGCCCTAGTTGAGCTGTGTGTAATGATTTCCACTGCACTTGCTGGCCTGTGTTCTCAACAGTCCACCAGGGATTCCAGGGTTCAAAAGATTCAAATCAAGGTTGAAACAGCTTATCTGCATTGAAACCCGAGCCCGAACTCCAGATGCACAGTTATCATCCCAGAGTTTGGGAGGGAGGAAGACAGCTCTACCACTATTTTTTGTTAAGTTTATGAGTGCAAGGAAAATTTGTTTAGAAAATCATTTCCCAAGGTAGAGTGCAATTATTTTCAGTTTTTTTGTTTTTATTTTTGGTGAGTACTTAGCCAGTTCCTAGCAACAACTATGATTTGACAAATCTAGAAATTAAGCAACTACAGAAGAAGATAGAGAAGGTGAGCTTGTGACCAGACGCTAGTTAACATTTTGGACAGATGCCCATGATATGTAGAAACCAAACATTATGTTTTCAGCTTCTCTTCAGGTTAGAATGCTTTTTTATAGTAAGAAATGTAGGTTTTTCATATTAACAGGAAAGAGAGGCCTGAATTAGGCACATTTATATTTTTATCCAGTTTACCTTGAATCATGAGATTTTTCTCCATGATAGTTATTTTATTAGATATGCACTTATTCAATTATTTATTTATTGTTAATCCTCACACGAATATATTTTTCCATTTATTTTAAGAGAGAGAAGTTTATCAAACACAATGAAAAACAATTTTTATAGCTTTTCATATCATATTTTGTTTTCCATAAACTAAAATTTTCTTTTGCTGGGTTTGATTCAGGCAGGACTATGACTGAAGATAGATGCAGTCCACTGAGGATAAAATACTGGGCAGCCGTATTCATAAGCAGTCTTTGATTTTCGGGAATGTTTAGGACAAAGTAAAAGAGGTAACAGACATCTTATTTCTCACACTCTGAGTCAGGAGACTCTGAATTTGTTGCCTTCTCTCTCTAGGGGAAGACCCAAGTGAAGTTTCCATGTAGCCCCAGTTCCAAAGGAGGAGTCAGGATGAAAGAAGCAAAGGAAATACGATCCAGAGCAGCGCTGTCCAAATGAACTTTCTGCAATGATGGAAATGTTCTACATATGTTCCGTCCAATATGGTAGCCACATATAGCTAGAGTACTTGAGATATGGCTAGTTGTAACTGAGAAATGAAATTTTAATTTCATTTGATTTATTTCAATAGTCATGTTTGGTTAGTAGCTACCATACTGGACAATAGAGATCTAGAGATATATACAAACCCAAATCACAGGTCTTCAAATACTAATGAACATAGGCAAGGTGGGTGATCTTAGAGGATAAATGTTTACTGAAAGGTCTGTTGCCTGGCTAACACCAGAGGCTGAAACCATGCAGGAGGAACAGCTTCCTAGGTGTGGCTTACACATGCGTAACTTCAGAGCACGATTAAAGGCTGTGAGTGTGCGCAAGGCAACAGCTCTCACCTTTGATCTCGTGAGCCCACAGATCATTTTCAGGTTGACTGCCACCACCAGCTCAGGCAAACACTAGTTTGGGAAACTTTATTGTGACAATGTAACCCCCGCCCCTACATTAAAACAAGTAGAATCACTCCCAGTCTCTTCTCTGTGTGGCTAAATTCTCCCAGGCCTGGGTCACACCCCTCGCTACTCCACAGTTCCATTCCAGTCCCGAGCCAGGAAATCAATGCTTTGAGACATCTGGCAGGATTTCCTGAGGCTTATTATCTAGAGCGCAAAGATCTGCTTAGCAGTCACATTCCACAGTCTTCCCAAGGTTTCTCCAGAAAGAGTGGGAAAATAAAAAAGAAAAGCAACAAACCTTAGAGACACAATAAAGCCACGTTTTGTGTGATGTCTGATATCTCTAATCATAGGACGCAAAGTGCCACTAAAGTCAAAGGTGCATGATTATAAAAGTTTCTGTTTTGAGTTTAAGAAAAAAGGAAGTAAAACATTTGATAAAAGCAAGGTATAAGGCCATGAATAAATACAGGAGAATGGAGTTAAGGTGGCTCTCTTTGAGCCTAGGACTCATTGGTACAGTATCACTAAAGAAAGTCATTACTGCTTAAAGACGATTGCACAGAAAGGACAGCTCCTCCCCTCACCCCCCTGGAGATACACGTTTAAAGCATCACCATCTAAAGACGAGAGGAAGGTAAGGAATGATGGGAATTAGAAACACATTACCAAAGACATTCATGAAACATTTTCATCTCTCATGACAGGGTGACTGAGATCCTTTTGTGTTCTCTAGTTGTAAGCATTTGACTTTAAGAGCAGCACTGCATGTTTTTAAAGGAGTCTTCTCATCTTCCCTCTGTGATACCATACCTGTCATTGGAGGAGAAATCCATTCCTAGAACGATGCTTTCTTCAGTGTCTTGTCTCCCATTGGTTGAAACCACTACCATATAACGTGTTCGATTCTGGTAAGTACTTTCTAGTCTTACAGCCTGGAGGTTAACAGACAACAAAGAAATTACGAAATTTAGAAGGTCAGTTTTAGCTCATTCAACCCTTTTTACATCAGCATCTTAAAGCATACTTAGGGAGATAGCAAAGCCAGTAGTCAGGAGACCCACATTCAAATACCAGCTCATGTATTAACTATAAAACCTATAAATGTTGCTAAATTAATTGGAGGGAGATATAATAATACATATCATATTGGGTTTTAACAATAATAAAATAATGCATGTACAGCACAGTGCTTGGCATACGGTAAATGTTCAATAAATTTTTGCAATTAGCACAATTTATAATAATAACAATTACCGTGTCACGTTCTAAAGATCGAATAGGGGAATGTGAGGTTGTATGAATGGGAACATTGGACTCAGAGATCCACGTCCCATAAACAATTATAATACAAAGCAAACTATTAATATCTAAGAGGAGTTGCTCTATTGAATTCTTATAGGTTATATACTATAAGATTTCTTTAGTTTTAATAACAATTGAAGTTTATATTATTTTTTATCATGAAGTTTTTATTTATTGCTTAGTTATTATATTTTAAAAGGGCCTTCAGAAAATTTGAATATGGACATGGTCTTAGATGATATTAAGGATTTATTGTTAGTGTGATAATGGCACCGAGATAATGCCTTTTTCTTAAGTATCTGAAATAAAACCACATGGTCTTCAAGTTTTACTTTAAAATATTCCAATAATGGGAAGCAACTAAGATGTTCTCCAATAGCTGAATGGAAAACCAGTGGTGTAGCCAGACAATGGAATATCATTCAGCACTCAGAGGAAATGAACTATCAAGCCATGAAAGGCATGGAGATATCTTAAATGCATACTACTAAGGGAAAGAAGCCAATCTGAAGAGATGAGGTACTGTATGATTCCAACTATATGACATTCTAGAAAAGGCAAAACTCTAGAGCCAGTAATGATCATTTGTTGCCATGGGTTAGGAGTGCACAGAGGATTTTTAGGGCAGTGAAACTATTCTGTATAATACTAAAGTGGTGGATACATGTCATTATTATTCTTTTTTTAAAATATATTTTTATTGATTTCAGAGAGGAAGGGAGAAGTAGGAGAGATAGAAACATCAAAGATGAGAGAGAATCATGGATTGGATGCCTCCTGTACGCCCCCCACCGGGGATCGAGCCTACAACCCGGGCACATGTGCTTGACTGGAATCAAACTGGGGACCCTACATCTGCATGCTGATGCTCTACCCACTAAGTCAAACCAGCTAGGGCTACACATCTTTATTAAACCCATTGAATGTACAACACCAAGAGTAAACCCTAATGTAAACTATGGACTTGGAGTTGATAACGATGTGTCAATGTAGGTCTATAAACTGTAACAAATGTACAACTTGGTGGGGGATGAAGATAATGGGGGAGGCTATGGGGATAGCGGGTATATGGAAAATCTCTGTACGGTAAGTCCTCACTTAATGTCGTTGATAGCTTCTGCGACTTTAAGCAAAACAACACTTAACAAACCCAATTTTACCAGGGGCTAATTGATAGAATCGAACCATGTTCCTGTGGCATCTCATCAATATTATAACAGAAAACAGGTTGAATGAAAATTACATTAGTTGAGGACCTGCTGTACCTCCTGCTCAAAACTCCTGTGAACCTAAAATGCTCTAAAAAAATAAACTTTTGCAGGTTAGGGATACATTCATAGATTGTGGCGATGGTTTCATGATCTTTACTTATTTCCAAACTTATCAAGTTGTATACATTAAATATGTACAACTTTTTGTATGTCAATTATACTTCAATAAAGTAGTTTAAAAAAGGCTCCAACAAAAAAAGAAAAAAAAGGGGGGGAACTACATGAAAGAAATCTGGCAAAATGTTGATGGTTATTAAAGCTGTGTAATGGGTTCATGAGAATATATTTTGTGCTTTATATATTTGAGGATTTTATTAATAAGAAGCTCAAAAAGATACTTTGTTATCCTTAAAAATAAAGTAAAATCACTTCCCCTCAACATTCATTCAAATCTTTACTATATATCTGTTGTGTATACCCTCAGAGCAGAAGTGCTGAGGATTCAAGGGTGGAGAAAAAAGAGAAACATAGTCCCTACCCTCGTGAAATGTACAGTTTAGTCCATTCCTTTTCTCCACTGACAAAAAGCCAGGGAATGTATATTTGAGGCAATTTCTTCTGTATAAAATAACCCCATCCACATTCCTTATCTCAGAAGAGAGAGTTCCAAATCATTAATTGGCTCAAGACAATTGCCAGAAATTTCTTTTTGGAATTCTTTCAGTGCTGTTCTTCTTGGAGTCTCCTTCCTCTAACTCCATCACTGGCCAGGCAACGAGAAAAAGAGACATAGTTCCATAGCTCAAATGACCCATTATCGAGGTAGAGGTGAGATTCCAGATATATTTTTGTCTCTATTCTGACACTCCTAAGAAAAGCCAGGGAAGCACAAACAGCAGAAGTGGCTACATTAAAGCTTGTTTCTACTAAGAAGTAATACAATGTTCACCATTCTGATTTCAAGTACACAAGGTAGAAAGCTGCCCTGCTGGCTTTATGCTCTATGAATAGAGCATTTCAACCCAAATTCACTTGTGAGAAGCTAAGAGGAACTAATATTTAAGTTGATGAAGGTCTAGTAATAGTGTGCTGGGACCAAGTGAGCAGTATACACATAGAGCTATGGGTAAGAGTACATGCAACGTGAGTTCTGGAGGCATTAGTGACTCTCTGATTCTAGAGATGCTTCACAAAATATTAAACTAACCAGAAAGTCAGTGCAGGTAAGCTAGAGTTTCTTATAAACAAGATCTCAGATATTATTATATATCTAAACTTGGGCTTGCCCTGACAAGCTTTCAGCCAAATGTTCATTTTGCTGAATATGTTAGAGGCGCTTTTATCCTCTATCAAGGCTGAGAATTTCTGGCAAGGCTCAAATACAAATGACATGGGAACAACTGAATGGCGGTTCTGATAACTTACCGACAGCTTCTACACCAACTAGTGGCAACTGATTAGCTAAGCTGAAGCTGATAAAAGGAAAGAGAATAACCTCCATATGTATTAACTATCATGCAAGTTATCGGGCCAAGTCAGCAGGTGGGCAAGTTTCTTTGTAATACTCAGTGCAAACACTCGTTGTCTCCTTTTATTTTTTTAAAACCCTGACCCAAGGATATTTTTTCCATTGCTTTCTAGAGAGAGTGGAAGGGAGGGAAGGGAAGAGGGAGAGAGAGAAGAGAGAAACATTTATGTGAGAGACACATTGATGGGTTGCTGGGAATCCAACCTGCATCCCAGGTAGGTGCCCCTGACCGGGAATCAAACCTGAGACCTTATGGTGTGCGGCCGACATTCTAACCACTGAGCAACATTTGCTGGGTATATTTATTCTTCCTTGCCTTCCTTCCTCCCTATCTATCTATTAATAATATTCAAGGCATTTCAAATGTTTGGCCCTCATGTCAACAGATCACCCCAAACCTAATGGGAAAGGCCCCCGTCATCTCATTCTGACTTAGGCCTAAATAAGTGGCATATCTCAGAATCACTGAATTTTAAGCTTTTTAGACGTAAGAACAGCGCTTAGAGGTCCTGGGATTTGATGATGGACCTGTAGATAGTAACTATAGGAATTGCTAAATTCTTAGTAATGGGAAGTGCGGCTTATTTAATCAGGGGGTCAGGAGCCATGACATTACTTCAACTACATCCTAATTAGAAGAATGAAGTGAAATTTTTTATAGAAAAAAGTCTTCAATGTCAGGGGATTAACCCCAGGCTCCAAAATTCTTCATAAGCCTCAATAAGGAATTAAAATTTTAAGAGCCAGAGCATTAAGAAAAATCAAATATCCACCCTGTTTTGAGATTCATTTCATATTTATTTTGGGGGGAGAAGATTAACAAAACATAATAATCTAATTTAATTTACTAAGCCAATCAGAGAAATTTAATTTAAAGTGGTAGTTTGTACATAAATAACCTAATATTAGAATTGGCAGCAATTCCAACATTTCTAGTCTCCAGAACTTACATGGAATAAGACAATGATTCAGATGCATCTGATTAATGAAAATTCTCAATGAAAAGGAGATTACTGCAGTTTATTTTAATTGTCCACAGAAAACATATTTTAGATTTTTGAACTTGGCAGCAATAGCAATTGAGAAAATTATTCCAAGAAAGTCCATTTATTGACTACATTTGAAATCCTATTACAAGTTTCAGGTGAACTGGATCCAACAATCTTAGGACTGAGATAGGTCTGAGAAGTAATCTGCTTTTGCTTTATTTCTGAGGCAAGAACCCAACCTGCTTTCAAAGTTTATCTATAAACACTGATGTTAAAACTTCCCTCAGTAACTAAATTTAAATGTATCTGATTACAAGCAGTTCATCTGATCCAATAACTTCTCTCCTCAGCATCATCCAACATCAGGAAATACTCCTCCGTAAGCTTACACTGTACCTTTGCCTTTATTTTTTTCCACCAAGAATCTAATATCATGTCTCTGCATGCAATGTGCACCTGCGGGAAGCCACGTTATAAAGTCCCAATGTCTAGACAGGCAGCTCACCCAATTCATTAGAGAAAGGTTTCAGAAGTATGTAAATATTAAATTCTTGCCAAAAGAACAAAGCAAAGTCAATATCGAAAATTAAAGGAGACTTTATGTGACACTATTAACTAAAGAACACTGAACTCAAAAGTAATAGAGCTTGAGGGAGTCTCTGGATATTATTTTTAAAAAATCTATTTTTATGAAATTCTTGAAGAAGAAAAAAATCTGATATTCTGTGTAGCTATTAAAAAGTTTTATTTACTGACATGAAAAATATCCATGATCAAGTGTGAAGAAAGATTATAAACAGCACTAGTATTTTCATCTATATTTGTAAAACAACTCTGGCATACTTTTGCTTAGAACTACTTAGTTTTTATTTCATACGTCCTCCAATTTTATTCATCCATTAATAAGTTCTCAGTTATACACTGTCACCTTTATAAACACACACACACACACACACACACACATACACTCATATGTGCATCCCCCCCCCTCCACATTACTCCCAGACATAAGTCCTTATTATCTTAAATTACTTTATACTTTTGCTTCTTAGAATTACAGAGATAATGCTTTAGACAAACTAGAAGGTTTTCGGATGCTTAGATTTGGCTATTTTCATCACTGTCCACTTTAGTAAGAACAAATCTCTCTCTCTCTCTCTCTCTCTCTCTCTTGCACACACACACAACTAGAAGGGTACTTATCCAAATAGCTAAGAATGGTTTTTTTCAGAGTGTAGGACACAAAGTAATTTTTACTTTTTTCTTTATGCCTTTCTGTATTGTCTGATTAAGAGGAACAAAAACCAATACATTTATACTTACAGAAAAAAAAGCCCATTTTCTTTTTTGAAAAAAAAATCATTAAAACAAAAGAAAACTCTTTTTCTTAAACTCTCCTGCAAAGTCTTCAAAAACACCTCCTCATATCTTATTAGTACACTTCAGCTCTAGTTAAAAACATTAGCAGATGTTACTTCAAATGTTAGAAAAGTCCTTAAATTCCAAGTTTATTTTTAAATAAATAAATGGGTCTTTGATAATGTACAACGGTACTATAAAACCACTGTCTTCATTGTATCAGCTATGGGTTTCCTAAGTACTAAATGCTTGAAACAATTTTGAAAGCAGGATTCTCTGGAGAAAAAAATTTAGTCCTATTTTTAATGCTGAAGAAAATGTGGGATTTGGTAACTCTATTTGTTGTTGAGTTATTAAAAAATTAAAGGCAGGGCTTTCAGTTGACTATCAAACTTTTAACCTTATGCCCTAGTCCCAGAATGAGAGTTTTAGCATTCCAAATTTAACTCAAAACAAAAGGCTTTGCTTTGAGTCTACAAACGCTCCTTTCAGTTAGAAAAGTGCTAATTTGTCCAAAGCACACAATGTATTCACTCATTTTCTTGAAGATGACTCACACAATAATTTGAAACATAATGACTATGTGTTTGTAACAATTCAAACAACTGTAAAAAGGCTTGTCATTTGAACTCTGAATTAATTCAGAGGCATCAGTTACATTTTCTGAATTTACATTTTAAATATGCAAAGCAGCTGAAGCTGCATATTTTAGCAGGGAAATAAAAAATTTAATTGCTAATTCTACCTTCCTAATTGCTCCCTTAATGTTCTCCCATGTCTCTTGTGGTTAAAATTATTTTGACATTTACTAGTAGAGGTGCAATCCAAACTCCATAGGTTATCAGTGAGAAAAAGAGTGAGCGACAGATGTCAGATTTAGCTCTACCAAACCACCCAATTTTTGGAAACTATCAACAAATATCTCTTGGACACATCACATATGCAAATAACCATTATTATGGGTTACTCAGCAGGTAGAGTCCAACAAGCGGCAGTTTCACGAGGCTATGCAGGTGATTCTGCTGTACTCTAAAGTTGGAGTGTCACTATTTTGGAATGCTGTAAGAATTGCATTCCACTCTGTTCACTTATTTAAGATAGAAGTATGTCAAGAAATATAGAAAAAAAATTATAATATAGAAAAGTGTACAAATACTACTTTAGGATTAGAATATAAAATAATTACGAAAGGATTTCTTATTTCAATTCTTTTAAATTTCAAAGTTAATTTTTCAACAAAAATTAGTGGCCATGTCAAGGTGATAGAGGCAGCAATTGAGAGGGGGAAAATACATAATTTAAACAAACAATAATTAAGTGAATAAAGAATCAGTTATTGCCATAGAGTTCAGAGGCCTAATCATCAACTTTCTAGTCATTCTTGTATTCTACTCCTTATTTCTCTTCCCAGAGAGAAGCAGAGATCAAGTACTTGAACTTGACATGTCTGTGGAAACCCAATTTCCAAATTACCTGCCTAACCTGGAAGAGTTCATCATCACACATCTGGATTATTGCAATAACTACCCAGCAGGCCTCACTAATTTAAGATGTCCACCTCCTCCCCTTTATTCTGTATTTGCTTCTGAGGAATTTTTCTTAAATACTGTAGCTCTCCCAGTAATTCCTTGGCTCAGAAACCTGTAATGCTTTATTACTGCTTACTGAAGAGGTAGAGATACCACCTCCAGGTATTAATCTAGAGGTTCCAATAGAGGATATAAGTGAGTGAAGTACGCCATGTCAATATTAAGTGTGCAGAAAAACTTTTCACTTCCCTCAAAGAAACATACTCATCCCATTTTTGTTGTCCCACTTCTGTGAGATGTTTTACTGTAAGAAAACAGTGAAGGAATGATGACAAAGGGTGACACATGCCTTTACTGTCCAGGAGACAATAGTATATGTGGAGATTATGGTAGATTAAGAACCCAGGCGACACCAATGCTCTCTCCTCCAACAGATCTAGTCAAGTTTGGCATATGAGAACAAGGTTTCAGTGTTGCCAGAATTTTGAAGAAAAGACTCAAGTCTGGATTTTTATGTGAAATCACCCAACTTTAAAATTCTGGCTGAGATTGAACAAACAAACCCTAAACAAGTTATCAGTCCAAACAAAACATATCTCTGGCCTATGGACTGGGAGTTTAAGACCTTTAGTTTGGAGCAGGAAGTCCTTATCTGCCTGCCTCCTTTCTGGTATCTTATCTTCCCTATAGTAACAATAATCCCCATATTTAGGTAGCACTTTATACTTAGTATGCTGTCACATGCATTTGATTTTCTACACTGTGAAAGAAGACGAAACAGACAGGCTAAGCAACTTGTCCGACATCAGATGAGTAGTAAAAACTAAAACCCAGGTCTCCCAACTCTGAGACCAGCATAAAACCTTGGCCATTTCACACTCATCTTGTCTCTTTCTAGTGGGCTTCTGCTTCAGTTGTATCCTCATCTAGAATGAAGGTCTCCTTTCTCCTTGCAATCTAAGTTAAGACTTAGCTCAAGCTCTTCTATGTACATAAAACCTTCCTCAATGAGGTCAAGTCTCCAAGTTTTCTCTTTTCGGAACTTCAATTGTTGTTATGGTCAATAACATACAAACTAGTATTCACCAACAGTCTTGAATCATCAAATTATTTTATATCATTTCACTTTAGCTCATATCCTCCATTATATTCTAAGCTCTTTGATAATAGGGACATGCCATTCTTTTCTTTCCATGAAATTCCCAGTTCTGTGTTGGGACATAAAAATGACTGCATAAAGTTCGATGTATTGGACAGTCTTGTGAGGAAGAGAGTTATAAGGATAGACTAACTTACCAGCCTAATGTTGTCTTCTGGGCGGAGTAATATGAACATTGCTTGGAGATGTTGTTGGAGATCACCTGTGAAATTTACCAAAAAAAAAAAATTATTCTCCACTGCAATGTCAACATAGAGGATTCATTCTATTCTAATGACGTGTAAAAGTTTTGGTTCACTGAAGGACTATAATTATATTCACTTTTAGTCTATACTACAGTAACACTTGTTTGTGTTTGTCCTATGGAAGGGACACTTGGAACCCATCTCCATTTTGTACTATGGTGGATGTTGATGAGAGTAGAGGTGTGAAATCTGTTGGGCAAAGGCAGCACTGGCTGTGCTTTCAGGCCCACAAGAAGGTACCAATGAAGGAATCCTGCCATTCGTATTTCTTTAACTATAATCTTCAGTTGCACTTAACCCAAGAAGATGTTCAGATTTCCCCCTAGAATAATGTCAACAGTTTAAAATTATTTCCACATTAATGGCTGACATTAAAATAAAAGTACTTATTAAATACAGCAGATCCCAAGGGATATATATCTACTGAACATATTAAGCGTTTTAAAATGGCCAACCGTTATTTGAATCCTCACTTGTTCTTATATATTTTATAAAACAAAGTTGAAATTTCTTTGCATTAAACTATTATAGATTTCCTCATATTCCCTATTCCATACTAGGAAATCGGAGGCTTTAGATCTTAGGAGATAGTCAGATAATGTACTATCATAAGTGAATACAATCAGAGAAGAAACACCTTCATTCCTGCCCATCCAGGTCCACCTCTTTCTTAAGTCTAAAGTGACAAGAAAGCGTTTGGATATTTTAAATGAAGCCCAGATAAGGAATTCTAACTAGTGTAAGAAACATGCATAAGAAAGTACAATTATACATAAGAAGCCCTTGATCTGCTCTCAATTCTGCCATCATCTTTCAGTCACTGTGCGGTCAGCCAAGGCAGCTCCAGCTTATGAGAAGGTCTTGTTTTGTAAGCTGTGTTTACACCCACACTGCCTCATCTGTCCTGGTCTGGATTACAAATCAAGCCCATTCAGATTGTGCTCAATCTGCTTTTCTTTTTAGTATGGAGAAAGCTAAGTGGACAAGGTCAAGCAGAAACCTGGACGGCAGTTGAGTGTGGAAGTTGACAAAAGAAAAAAGGCCAACCAGGGCCAGGAACTTTGAAAGCCAGCAACCCCACTTACTCTTACAGGCCACAGAGCAATCTACCTAACATTTTAGTCAAGCAAGCTGGATTTAAACCAATATTTTGTCTTCTCTTTTCTCTCAGTGATAAATATCCACACCAAACAGAAATACAAAGCTTATCTGGGTCTACTTCCTCTGTGCATTTAAGTTTTGGGGGGAAGTGTCCCTCCCCTCTGGTGGTGGCACAGAAGAGGAAGGTTTTAGAAAGTATAATCCAAAACCAATTTTTCAAAAGAGTTTTTTCCCCTTACTCTTTAAAAAAGTTTTCCATGCTGGAGAATTGTGATAGGAGAATAATACTGTCCAATGAGATAAATTATAATTCTGAGCTGCTACATTTGTAACTAGATGAAGATTCATGTAAGAAGTAGGACAGCCACTAAAATAGCTGAGATTGTCTGCACTGGAGCTAAACTCAACTACTGGCTCATGGGATCCAGTATTTCTGGTTTCACCTCTGACCTACACAGTCAAAGTTTACAGTCTTCTTTGTTCTCTTCCTGGTGATTCCAACATATTTCACTCCTTGAGGTAACACATCCAAGTGGCACATTTATAACAATAAGTGATCACTCTTTGAATAGCACTGATTAGGATTTTCCAATTACTGTCCTCAGGTTGACTTTTACTCCCTCCCCCCCACATGACATAAACAAGGCTTGCTGTCAGAAGAAAGGCATACGCTGACTACCTTCCTAAACCTAGAGATATCCTATACCTAAAGACCATTTTCCCTAGACGCACTTTCTCTCATTCTTTTTTACCTTTATCAGCACAATTGCACCTGACTTTAGAGAAATCCAACATATGGAAATATAAATGCATATAACTACTATAGCAGGTGTGATACTGTGATTTATAAAAAATATATATTTGGTCTTCATCCTGTTCCTGGCACAAAGCTCCAAAAACCCTTGGAATTTCTGAAGTTGAGGAGAGCAATCAATTGGTGTCTTTTGTTATGTTAATGACACAACTTTTGGAAAGTACTTAAGGATGGAGGCTGGTTGCCAGCGGACAGGGGAGGGAGAAAAAGCTTGAGAGGGGAGGGAATGGAGGTTGACTAGATCACCATTGGATTTAAATCAATCATGCCTATGTAATAAAACCTCTACAAAAACCCAAAGGAGTGGGTTCAGAGAGCTTCCATGCTGGTGAACACATGGAGGTTTGGGGTGAACGGCACATTTAAAGAGGGCTTAGAAACGCTGTCCCCATTCCACGTATCTTGCCCTATGCACCTCTTCCATCTGGCTATTCCTGAGTTATACCCCTTTATAATAAGCTTCTCTGAGTTATGTGAGCTGCTCTGGCAAAAAAACTGAATCCAAGAAGAGGTCATTGGAAACTCCAATCCAGACACAATGTGGACTTATGATTGACATCTGAAATGGGGGAGCAAGAAGTTTTGGACAAGTGGGCTGGATCTGATGCTGACTGATAGTGTCAGAATTCAGTTGATTTGTAAAACACCCCCCTGGTGTCCTAGAATTGGTTGGATGTGTGTAGGAAAGAAACCTCAAATTGGAATAGGAAGCAGAATATTAGCAGGTTATTCAAAATCAGATTCTTATATTCATTTCTAGGTAAACTTTATTTGATGACTTCTTGTTTCTATAAAAGTCCTCTGAGTTAAGATTTCCAGTCTTTTTAGTGCAAACACAATCAAGAAGTACACTCTAGTTTAAGAACTGGTGATTTAGTAACTTGTTAGCACAACAGTGACACTGAGCTTATTTATATCAATATATATTCTATTCTATTCATCTATTATCTATATATCTATCTATGAATCAATCATATCATTTTCCATATAACATCAATAGAGAGTAGACAGAAAAAAAGAAATGTGATCTTTGGTTAGTTGAAATGATTCTGCATAGGATTCAAGGAAACATCTGAACATCTTTTAGTTTTTCAAAACCTTAATTGAGAAGTCACATAGATTTTATTAGAGTATTTTTGTACCTCATTATTTTTCCAACAAATATTTATTGACATCCATGAAATGTATAAGGCATTCTGCTAAGTGTCAGAAAAGTGGTCTGAGAGCTAAAGAAAAGTGATTACAGCACAGTGCAATGCTCTCTTTCACTACTACAGAACTGTTGGAGAAATGGGGATAAGGTAGCAAACCTTTTAGAAGAAAAGAATCAAAGAAACCAAGAAAGGAGTGGATTATGTTGAGCTTTACCTGCATGCTTGTTGCGTCTGTGGCTGATTCTTGGAGTGGATGAGCCATTTCCCCGTGGTAGAAAAAGGGCAGCACCTTTGACAGTTAGAAAGCTCTCGCTGATGCTACCAAAAAGAAAAAAAGAAATCAAAGACTAAGACGGAGACCCACTTTGGAATTATTTTCTCTTCCCTATTACAAAGTCCCAACTTCATGGTATGAAGTAAGAATAAAATCAAAAGAGACCATGGTTACTCACATAGTCCTGTCTAGACAATTTTTACGTAACAGACTTAATATATTCCATATACACTACATGGTAGCAGTTAAGAGTGAAGATTCTGGAAACATAAAAAGGGTAAAGGTTCTGGAACCAGATTGCCTGGATTTGAAACCTGGCTCTGCTACTTCTTACCTGAGTGAATTTTTTGGGTCTAAATTCCATTATCTATAAAACTGAGAAAATATTAGTAAAATGAGGTTATTGTGAGGAGTCAGTTAAGACTACAGCTTCTTAAGAGTGGTGTCTTTAGTAAAGATTAGTTACTATTATTAGACCTATGGTTATGAATAATGGTGTTTCATAGTGTTCTAATCAAATGTAAATGTTACAATACTTAGTTACTAGTAATAGATCCAAAGTTTGCAAAAAAAATTATGTTGAAAATACACACTACACTAAAGTGTTACTCCAAATTTTACTTTCACCAACTTGTATTCCCACATCCACTGAAAAGTGGTGCATAGGAAGTGTTTTTAACCCATAGAATTTGCCCTCTATGTTAACTGCATCCTTCATGTGAATGATAGCTTCACAGAAGTGAAGAATTACCCTTCAGGATAGAGACTATTCAAAATATAATTGTTAGTGGATATCCAGAGCAAACAGAAAACACACATAACTTATTTCATATCAACAAACTAAGCCTTTTAATGTTACCCATAGAATCTAAAAAGGATCAAACTTTTAAATCATGAATGGCAAAATTTAGAAATGGAGGGTTCTAAGTTTGCTGGTAAGTATGTATGCTATTCAGGGTTAGTTAATATATTATAAGTTATACTGCCTATTCAACATTTCCATTTGAACTGGCATCTCAAACTTACATTGCCAAAACTATCTCTCGAGGCCCTTGCAAACCTGATCCCTAGCCTCATCCACCCAAGTTGTCTGGGCCAAATGCATAACAGTTATTGCTGGTTTCTCTGTTTTCCTGCAACAATATTTAAGTAATCCATCAGAAAAACCTATGAACTTCACTTTTAAATCATTCTTGAATCTGTCCACTTAACTCCATTGACACTCTAACAATGAATGGTCCATGGCACCATCATTTTTTACTTAGAATACTATAAAAACCAAAAAACCACCCCATGTTCTCATACATCTCAGCTTTAATTCATGGCAAAGCTTGTTTCCTTTTTGGTTCTCACCTGAAGAATTTTTTCCATTGATTTAAAGGGGGATTGGGGGAGACACATGCATGGGTTGCCTCCCAACATGTGCCCCAACTGGGGGCTTGGAATCAGACCTGCAACACAGGCACATGCTCTTGACCAGGAATCAAGCCCAAGACCCTTCAGGATGCGAGCTGATGCTCTAACCACTAAGCCCCAGCCAGGGCTAACCTTGTTTATTTAATCCTTCTCCTTGTACTTGAACTGAAACTAATCCCAGACATTGTATTAACATAAAGCCTCTTAACTGGTCTGTCTGCAACCACCTCTGTACTGCTACTATCCACTTACCAAAGAGCAACCAGAGTGATTTAAAATATATGGATCTGCATATATGTGTATATATGCACAAAACATCCCTCCAATGACTTCCCTTTGTATTTAAAATAAAAGCAAAAGTCTTTAGCTTGGACTTCAAGGCTCTGTAACATCCGGTAAGTTAACTCTGATCTTGTTCCATCTCCCCTTTTGTTGACTATGATCTAGTTGCACTGCCTTCTGCTTCTTCTATATTTCAGCCTCCTTCTCAGGGCCTTTGTGCCTTTTGTTTTCTACCTGAGACACATTTTTACTGGCCTGTCACTAAGTCATAGCTCCAGTATCATCACCTTTTCCCCACTCTCCCATCTCAATCATACTCTATCCTGTTTCTGTTTTGTTCCCGTCAGAATATTTATCATGGACTAAAATTATATTAGTTACATTTGTTCACTTGTATACTTAATTGCAGTTATCTCCCTATAACAGAATATAAGCTCCACAAAGAGCAAGGATTTTATTTTGGTCTGCAACCCTGGAAGTAGTGCCAAGCACATATTAAGTGCTCAGTATTTGATGGGTGAATTCATTAATTCCACTTTTTATTCCCCTCACACTGTTATGTCTGTTGCATCACTGCAGCAGGAATTTTAATTTAAAACAAAAACAGAAATTCTGTAATCTCACATAAACAAATTATAAGACAAACTGCATGATCGTATCAATAGACACAGAAAAAGCATTCAACAAAATCCAACACTCATTTAAAAATTAAAAAAAAAAAAATTGATTTCAGAGAGGAAGGTAGGGGGAGAGAGAGATAAAACATCAATGCCCGGGTTGGGGGCTTGATCCCCAGTAGGGAACATGCAGGAGGTAGCCAATCAATGATTCTCTCTCATCATTGATGTTTCTCTCTCTTTCTCCCTCTCCCTTTCTCTCTGAAATCAATAAAAGTATATTTAAAAAAACCACAATGACATATTTCACAGATCTAGAACAAATACTCCAAAAATTCACATGGAACCAAAAAAGACCTCAGCAATCTTGAGAAAGAAGAACAAAGTTGGTAGGATTACAATAGCGAGTATCAAGTTATACTACAAAGCCACTATTAATTAATAGCCTGGTAAAGGCATATAATTCAATGGAACAGAACAGAGAAACCAGAAATTGACTCAAGCCATTATGCTAAATTAATATTTGACAATGGAGGCAAGAGCATACAATGGAGTAAAAACAGTCTCTTCAAAAAATGGTGTTGGGAAAATAGGACAGGTAAATGCAAAAAAATGAAACTAGCCCACCAACTTACACCATACATAAGAGTAAACTCAAAGTGGTTAAAAGACTTAAATATAAATTGTGAAATCATAAAAGAAACCATAGGCAGCAAAATCTCAGACATCTCATGTAGCAGAATTTGCATAGATATATCGCCTAGAGTAAGAAAAACAAAGTAAAAAATAAACAAACAGGACTACATCAAAATAAAAAGCTTCTGCACAGCAAAAGAAACCAGCATCAAAATGACAAGGGAACCCACTATGTGGGAGAACATATTTGCCGATGATACATCTGATAAGGAGTTAATTTCCAAAATATATAAAAAGTACTCATACAACTCAACAAAAGGAAGACAAACAACCCAATTAACAAATGGGCAGAGGACCTGAATAGACACTTCTCCAAACAGGACATGCAAATGGCCAAGAGACATGGGAAAAATGCTCAGTGTCACTAATCACCAGAGAAATGCAAAAATTAAAATGACAATGTGGTACCACCTCACACCTGCCAGAATGGGTCCTATCAATAAATCAACAGGATGAGGATGTGAAGAAAAAGGAACCCTAGTACATTGCTGGTGGGAATGCAGACTGGTGCAGCCATTATTGAAAACTGTGCGAAGTTTCCTCAAAAAATTAAAAATGGAACTGCCATTTGACCCAGTGAACTCACTTCTAGGAATATATCCTAAGAAGTCTGAAACACCAATCAGAAAGAATATACACATCCCTATGTTCACAGCAGCGTTATTTATAGTAGCTAATATGGGAAAACAGCTCAAATGCTTATCAGTAGACGAATGGATAAAAAATCCGTGGCACATTTACACAATGGGAATACTATGCAGCTGTAAAAAAGAAGGATCTCTTACCCTCTGAGACAGTATGGAGAGACCTGGAGAGTATTATGCTAAGTGAAATAAGTCACTTAAAGACAAGTATCACATGATCTCACTTATATGTGCATCTAATGAACAAAATAAAATGACAAACAAAATAGATCCAAAGACATTGAAGCATGCAACAGATTGGCATACTTCAGGGGGAAGGCTGGCGGGGAGAGGGGGAAGAGATTAACCAAATAACTTATATGCATACTAGTATATGCATAACCCATGTACACAGACAATAGTGCGTAGAGGGAGTCAATGAGGGGAAAAAGAGGAACATCTATAATATTTTCAACAATAAAGATAAAGTTAAAATAATAACTGGTATAGAACTAAATATATATGGCAGATTAATGACTATAAAGTGCAAGTGTTTGATAATAAATTAATTGGCTGATGAAATTAAATCACCCTATAAAATTTTAGTGGTTGTCTGAATTTCATTCTTTAATCAAGTGGCATGAAGCTGATAAACCTTTGAGATAACTTGCCAAATAGACTGGAACATGCCTTCTGAAAAACAAACATGAGTCCACTTATGTTTGCACACTGGGTGGGAGGGACTGCCTTTAAAATTTGCATGCTGGGTGGGAGGGGCTGCCTTTATTTTGCTTTGTTTTCATCTTTAAATAAAGCACTGTGCTCTTGTGGTCTATTGCACAAGTCTTGCCTCTTGCTACATTCTTGGTATGCACATGTTACCATGCTGTGGGTCACTGTTTCACTCATGTTACGGGAACAACCTAAAACAAAATGTCTGAGTGACAGGATGAGTGGGGTACACCACAGACAGGAAATGAAATTCATACACTCTGCCAACACAGCAACTGTCTGCTTTACTAAATGAGAATATTTTAAAAATAAAGACTAAATAGTCACCTGGCAAAGTTATAGCTGCGGGCACTTTGGTTTCCTGTAAACAAAGTAGGCTCTACATCTACAAAAGAGGTAGATTTGTTGTGAGCTTAAAACAACCAAGCATACTTCAGTCTTTCGTTTTGTGAGACAAAGGTAGTTTCCCTTTGGCAAACACAGTTTAAGAACTAACTTCCTGGTTTTTGGAGTTCTGTAATACTGTTCTTAGAAAATTTGTTGCTTATGCTTTAAAACATTTTAAAATGTATTCTCTAAAATGTATGTAGTGCTTTCATAAGGGAAGGGTTGAATGGGGGAACAAGGGCCCTCACTTAACTCAACACTACTTGGAAAATTCCTGATTATGATAGAAAGATCAGAAGTTAAACTCCTGTATGGTATAAGGGAAAGATGATTTTCTATTTACAGTCATCTCAATAAAAGGCTTTTCTGATACAACAAAATACACAGATCTAGCTGCAGTACAAGCTTCCAGAGTCATGACAGACACACTCTAGATGGTACAATCAATGCTCTTTATTTTGTAGCCCCAGATTACGACTCCCCAGTTATCACAAAAGTGGCATACATTGTTGATCGTAAGGAATGAAAATGTGGATTACAAAAATCCCTTATCATCACTGAAAAATAGATAAAGCTTTATAAATGCTATCAAAGATGTGATGGCAGCACAGAGGCATGGAAGTAAAAAAAATAAAATTTGCCATCATCAGAGTTAGGTTTATCAACTTCAACTAGAAAAGTAAATGCTTTATTTGCATATGAAGAAAAAATTCAATCACAGGTACTTCGGTGTAAGGTAAAAGCTTAGAATATCTTGCTAGAATAGCAAGAGATTAATTTTTTTTTTTTTTTTCAAGTGAAAAGGCGTTTGTTTTATTGTGGTAAAATATGCATAACAAAATTCATCATTTCAACCATTTTTAAGCTTACAGTTCAATGGCATTAAGTACATTCACGTTGTTGGGCAGCCGTCACCACTAGGAGTCATTTTTTGAAGATACACAAGTTTTGAGGTGCCCACTTTTCTTTCAATAGTGAGCCCAAACAATTAGAGTTTCATGTTGTACAGACCACATTATTTTCAATCCATAACACTGGCAAAGTAGCACCTTTCAACTATTCAAAATTATAGATATTCAGTAGTAATACCAAAGTAATCAAAGAAACATGGCATTTATGCAAAAAAAAAAATCAACAAT